>JAYECN010485245.1:0-16173 GCA_035222435.1 Microcambeva ribeirae | reverse complement strand
AGGAACAAGAGCCTCTCCTGACAGCAAAGTAATTCAGCCTTAAACAAGTGCCATCTCCCTGACTTTAAAAAGCCTGACCCTGCAAAATCTGGTGGAGAAAATGGAGAAGTAAAGAGGGGTAAGGGGAAAAGAAAAAGAAGGCAAATTTCAAAGATAGAAATATAAGCATCTACTTCAGAACTGTTGCTGAAAATCTCTAAGAATGTTAATCATCACTTTTGAGTACAGACGCTTAAAATCTATCTAAGCTTCTATCTAGAAATCTAGAAGCTTAGATTTTAAGATTTTATCTAGGTGCTTAATTTTAAGCATCTAGATAGAAATGTGTATCAGACCAAAAACTCATAAAACAGCTTGGAAGTAACTCTGGGGAACAGATAAAACAGGGGCGCATGTAGCCTACATGTCTGAACAAAGTTCAAGGCATAAAGGAAAGAAATAGCTGTCCTGAAAGACAGACAATAAAGGTAGGATCTACCTCCTTTCAGCAGTCAGCATACATAAACATGTAACCAACTCTATCATTTGACCTCAACTCTATAGGTAGTGGAAGGACCATGTAATCATTTTTTTTTTTTTTTTCCCCCGTGTGATTCATATACTTAATATGGCTAATTCAGAACAAACTGACTTGCACCTTAAGAGTGTTATTTTTCTCCACTGACCACACAAATTCTGGACAACTAGCTCAGACGCAGATACCCAGATAGTAAATACATAGATCTGGAGAGCAGCATAATCATTATCAACTAGGAGGACTGTGCAGATACTTTGCCCTGTTTAGCAGAAGTGCTCATGGCACACTGAACAAGACTAGATAATCTGGAGACTTTTCTTACTCAGTAAAGGACTTCAAAAGATGCACAGAAACAACAGGATTGGCTGTGTGACTACAAATAACAACAGGTCTATGGAACTCTTAGGTCATACCTACAGTTAGACTCCAGCAGCAGGGAAACTTCTGCTAATAGAGTTCTTGCAGAAAACTCTTGCATCTCTGTCTCACACTGAACAAGATGAAAGTTGTGCAGATCCTTACAATAAGCTGTATGTCATCCACAATGTGCTACAGATACAATGAAATAAAGACCAGAGCTCCTGGAAAGAATCAGCTTGATTTAATGGTTCTCAGCAGGGAAGGACAAGAATTGCACAATTTGGCCACCAGTAGCTCTTCAGTCTGATTTTTCCTTCAGCTGAATTAAAGGCACCCACAGAGACAAATTTCAAGCTTTACTGGAAGGCTTAATATAAAAACTGTACGTTGAAAATTGACTTTTCAATTTTTGAAATACTTCTAATTCAAATATTTCTTTAAAGAAGGTTAGCAAACCAAAACATATTTTTTATCGAAAAAAAGTAGCTTGCTTATTAACTGGTTAAATGCATAATTTAAGTTACCTTGTAACTTGCTTTTTTGGAATCTGACATGCAACATGCATATCTTCTTGATGTGCGTAATCCTTAACTGAGCTGATGAAAAAGAGAAATTCTACAAGAAAATTGGTATTTACATCACTTGCACTATTGACTCCAACAGAATTACAAAAAAAAAAAGAAGAAAAATGCAGAGTAAGGAGTTGGAAGACATCTAAGATTTAACATTTTGTTCTAATTTTTTTTATTTATTTATATCTACATATTTTTGAGATGGACAGACCTTAAAGAAAAAGCTGACTTCAGGTAATATGCCTGAATAGAAACAATTCATGTATCACAGCAGTGAGAGCTGTTTCCAGATCTGCACATGATCAGACATTCATTTGGCCTGAGGCCTCATTTTGCAGTGAATTTCACAGTCAAACAATTAATGTGATGAACAGAATTTTGCACAGTATCTTTACTTAGGGGTTTTGGCCCTGTCACAGTCCTTTTATTATAGCAAAGTGATTATATTGCTTTGTTACTATATACCTTTGACATAACATAAGACCTGTTATGTATTATAGATGATTCAATAAAACTTACCCAAAAAAAAAAATCAAGAGTAAATCATAATAAATGTGACCATTGCAGATCACAGCCTAATAAGAGCTGCTCTACCAAGCAACTGGAAAACATGTCACTGGAGCTATACACTTCATGCAGCAAAATACGCCGGTTGACATTTGTAAAACAAATAAACCCTTTAAGTTATGCCTTTTGTCTTTCCCTCACCCCCAAACACACCAGCTTTAAAATCAACACAAAACAGCTTGTGATTACTCCAGTCATGGGGAACTTAGTTTGAAACAGTCAAATAATGGAAAAGATTCCTTGAAAATAAGCTCAGGTATGCTAAAAAACAAAAGCCATTTATATTAAATACTTACTAGATACTTTGGATTTTTCCAAAGCTAGTTAACTTGCACAATTATTCACTAATTATTTGTAAAAAGAAAACAGCAAATTCCTAAGCAAAAGTTATCTATAATGAGCAACTCAGCTCTAAATATAACTCAGAGCAATTTCTAAAATGCTATATATAGTACAAGTTCCTTGCACAATACCCGAAATGCCATACAAACAACTAGTGTGTGGTGTTTCAGACAGGTATTCCAGTAACATATTCATGCACCCACGTTCTTTCAGAACAGACTCTGTAAATAAGATCCCAAGGGGGGAGATTTGCTAGACAATTACAAAACATCTGCTATTCTCTCCTTTGCCAACCAAAGGGCACCACAAAGGTAACTGCAAATTTAAACTGAATCCTTCAGGGCACTGTCCATACTTTGTTGTTATTTTATGCAATGTCTAGTGCAACAGAGGCTAATTCTGTCGTGGTCTTCAGGTTAGTCATTTCCACTTACACAAGGGCATATGGAAAAAAAAAACAGTAAGTAAAGGTCTCAGTCAGATCAGAACCTCTAGACGTCAGCACTGCACCAATCTCCTGAGGGAAGATGGAAAAGATAGGAGTCATCCATTCAAACACACATCTAGTGAATAATTTACATCTAAGCTAGTCATCCTGATTGCCCCGTATTCAAAGAGGAAGGCATTTCTAACATGCAGTACATTTCATCCTAAGCAGACATTTAAAATTAAGTCAGGTATCTCCTCTCTCCTACGACCACTGAGAGCTCTCGGCGATTAACTTATGACACAGACGTCTACACTTCAAATGGAAAAGAAGATGAATGCCCTGCAGAGCATTCAGGTTTGTTTTTTGGATTTCTTTTTTTGTGTTTGTGGTTTGTTTTGTTGTTTTTTTTGGCCTTTTTTGTCTTTTTATGAACTATACTTTTTCTATAACTATGCAAAAGAAGAGACAGAGACACCTGCAAATATTGCTCACTCCATTTTCATGAATAAATGAGGTTTGTGTGGCTTTCTTTAAGCTCCCTAGGATGACCATCTTGTTCACCAGAAATATTGTTCTCAGTTAAAATTGTGGTATCTAAAGTGCAGTGCCTCTCCAGAATTTACCCAAGGGTCAGAAAAGCAGGTAAACACACTAGGTAGACAGAATAAAATAGCAAAAGCTGAATTTAAACATTCCTCTGTTTTAAGTAAAGTTGTGGAACACTTAAATATGTAACAGGGCCTCATCTCCTGCAACCCATTTGACTGCCTCAGCGTTGTGCTGTTACAGCCCACAACTCCAAAGCCTTGAAAAACATTTCTCTTTTTGAGGGGAAGCAGAAACAGAACAGGTACACCTTCACATTTATTCTGTAAAAGAAAGGGAAGCAAATTATTTATTTTGCCTCCTCCTCTTCTGCTTAAATTCACCTTCACTGTAGTAAAATAGTATTATCAAACATAGCATTAGACAGCCAAAAAGTAAGTATACTGTAAGAGAGAGATTGGCTCTACATAAATCACTTAGCACAGATCACTAACATGATGCAGATTTACTATGCAAACATACCTCTGTGCATTTAAAGAGAGTGAGATATAGCCAGAGTCCACTTTCTTCAATCACTTGCATTTAAAATATATGAATTTTTCTCAGTCTTATCAAGAATAGTTTATATTATTTATTTTCCTTAATGTTCTCCACTTCTCCCATCTTCCAAAACTCTGTGTCTTTCAGGGCCCAAGAGAATGTAGAAAAATAAGCAATTTGAGCTGACTCTTTCCATCCTAAGCTATCCATTTCTGCCTCCTCAAAACTCCAATTTACATTTCAAGAGTCTTGCTGGCTGGCATGGGATTAAGTACTTTTTTTAATTTAAATGTTGTGTATTCTGTTCCAAACGCCACTATTTCTAGGACAGATTCATGCATCAAATATTCACAACAACAAGAATGTAAAATTGCCTTGGGATGACTATTTCTAGGACACATTCAAGCGTTAAATTTGTTCATTACAATAAGAAAATGAAATTGCCTTGGAACTTAGCATTTAACTATTTTTAAAACTGTTCTGTTGAGGTGGTATGCAGTAATCCTCTTCTACTATAAAGTGAACTGTGTTAATATTTTTCAGTTTCCTAATTAGCTATATCTCATTCTTGGAAACGTCGAAACAATTTTGTTCTTCAGCAAATCCATTTAAAGAATATACATTTCTGTGGATTCCTGCACTCTTCATCTATATTGAATAAATATGATATGATCCAAACACATTAAAATCAACACAAATCTTTCCACTGACTTGAGCTGAACTTTGGGTCAGCTCTGAGTCAACCATTCTGCACTGGAAGATTCCTGAGCATTCTAGGGCAAAAACACAGCAAAGCGTCTGCATTGCTCCTGGCTGCCTTCTTTTTTGCTTGTTGTTTGGTTCTTTAAAGCCTACAAGTAAAAATTGCCTCTTTGTAGTTGTCTGCAAATGACCATATGCACAAAATTTCAATACAAGCAAGTTTTACAAGTACAGAGAATGTCAGTAGGAATACTCAGGAAAAGAGAATACTGCGTTGGCAGTGTTAGAAAACTAGAAGCTACATTTAAACTTATTTATTAGATTAAAGGCAATCCCAGAAACTAATGGAAAGCAGAGTCCAAAGAAGGAAAAAAGGAAAGCAGTATAATAAGCTTTTACTGCTTTGAAAAGTTTAAGAAAATACTGACCACAAAAAGCAAAATACTGAAATTGCTTTAAAAACTTAAATTTTACATACTGGTAAAAGAAAAATAAATTCTATTTGATCTTATTATTTGAAATAGAACTGAAACAGAAATAATGAACATGATGAACAAGACCATAAAAGCAAGAAATAGAAATGCCACTTCCTCATACTTGGTATCAAACATTTGTTGTGCATGATCCATGATTTTTGAAATGGAGGTTGTTTAGAAGACCTTACTGGAATGACAATCATAGTAGGAGATGCAGAAGCATACATGGGATGCTAAACACGATGTCTTCCGTGGTATGGAAGACAGTAGGAGCCTTTTCTAAAAATACAGACAGTGAAAAGAGTATCTGTCCTTAACTGCTATAACTGCAGGAGCCCTTTAGCTATTCAGAACGTCTTTAAGCTACATGGCACAGGGAGAAACAGTGAAATGCCAGCTCCAGAGACAACATTCCCACGCACACCCAGAACTCGGGAGAGCAAATTCAGAAGCTCAGCCTCCCTCTCAGGTCCCTGTTTCCATGGTTTCCCTGCTTCAACCAGCACGTGTATACTATGTATGCGCACATACTATAGAGCTTCACAAATAAGATGCAGATGTTTAAAAGCTCTCGTTATTGCTGAAGAACAGAAACAACTAGGCAACGGCAAACTTTCATCCATGTGTTATTGTTGGACTAAATATTTATCATTTTAAAATTTAGCATGGTATCATTTTAGCTATACTAGAAGGTATTTTCAAGTATGGCAGATGAAAATACATTTTTCGAGAGGGTGTAGGAGACAGACGGTTAGGTCTCAAAAATAATTCAGGAATCTTTTACTCTAAATGACTGCAGAAGTCAGTTTTTACAGTGACACTAGACCTGGAAATTCAAAAGACTCTTCAAAAGATGGAGTCAGACACTTCGCGTGTTCTTTGTGTTTTTGATACTGTAAGCACTAAAAAGCTCTGCTTTGTTACTACTTAAACTTCAAACTACCACCTTCCTACTTTGCCAGGCGCAGACTGGCCAAGCCGCTCAGTAATGTTTTTAAATCTACTCTGAAAAAAATGCCAGACAGATTCAGCCTTTTAAACTTCTGTCCACTCGGTGCTCCATTTAATAGAGGTGCAGAAGTCAGAGCCCTGCAGGCTCTTTCCAGACCGCCATGTGTGGAGAGCCGCGTCTCTGCCTCTCCCACCGCTGCTGCTTTCCTGTGCTTTTAGGTACTACTCAACAGCAGAACAGACTGTCACTCAGACAATTTCATTAGCTTATCCAGAACAAATTTTGAATACATTGAATATATTTTGTGATCTGGTATGTAAGTAGTATAACCTCAGCTGTGTTGGATGCCAGATGACTCTCAAGTGGCTACAAACTTAAAGGGAGGCAAGTTTCCTATCAGGAGGAACCACCTCAAGCTTTTCAGCCATCCTTACTGCCTTATGTTCCTGTTTTCTTTGCATAGTGCGGTCTAGTCAAGATATTCCTTGCTTTTTCCGCTCCAGCTACTGGAATGCTGTGGCATGGCCAGTATAAAATAAAGGAGCTTGGGGAGCCGGATGTCTAAATATAAACAGCCTTACAGAGCAGTACAGTACAGAGCCAGCTCAGCTCCTCGGATAAGCCTCAAGATATCCAGCCCAACAGCAATTCTGAGTAGACTTATTGCACTGAACACCCTCTTAATGAGATAAATGGCAGTGCTATTCAAAAAAAAAAAGTGCAAATAGAAAAATAAGTAGCATAAATTTATTTATACAGAAGCTTATTAGAAAAATGAGGAAAGCAACATGGCACTCCAGTTAGAAATAATATTTTCTGTCAAAGCAAAGCTGTGTTTCTACAGACATTTCTCACTACTGTTGGTACAGGGGTAGAGGCAAAGAGAATAGCTTTACTGACTGTCAAGCTCTAACCTGCATTAGCAGAACTGTTACTTGGCAGGTAAGCCAAACGTGGAAGCAAACCAGTAACTCAGCTCTAGTCATCTCTAAACAACAGCCGAACTGCACAACCAGACTTCCTCTGTTCTGCTCTGCAACCTCTTTGGAGAATTAAACATGATTTTTGGCAAAACAAAGAGGGAATCATTATTTTATTCCATTAGCACATCTCTGTTCCCTGCTGCCAAGAATCCTGCTATAATTGACTATAAAGTAAATACAACTCCCTGTTGTATTGTACTGCACTGGATTTTAAGGAGAACCTGAACAAATTGCTGTCACCAGAACTGCCTGTTTACCATCCACCTCTGTGTGGATGTTCTCAAAAGTAGAAAGAAAAGCAGAATTTGACAAGAAAAACAACAGATCTGGTACCCAACAGAAGTCCTTGCTAAAGCAACAGTGGCCTCAAGAGGAGATTTAAATGAAGTTGCTTTGTTGAGCTGTCCATTGAGAGCCACGGAAAAGATACAAAAGAAAAAACAAACATAAAAATGGAGCTTAGGTATAACATCTTAGGTCCTAGAGATTTGAGGCACCTAAACTAGAAATCTTGAAACTCACTGCTTAATACTCCATGTTTAACACTGGAAAAAGGACAGAACTTAACTTTTGATCTAAATGTTCCCAAATGTGATGTGCTTTATCCCCAGTACCTCCTTCTTGACAGTGCTGAGCTTTGTTCGTATCTTCTTACTAGACAACATTATTTCCTGCAAAAATCTCCTGTAATTGTTTTGAGAACAAGCCTAACACATAAAATAGAGTGGCAGCCACCTTATTCCTTTAAATATAGCCAAAGACAATCTTGACGTTCAGAAACCCAGGGTACTCACCCAAGAGTAATCACACAATCTACAGCAATCCTTTGAAACAGCTACATTTCACAAACTTTATGGCTCATTTCTACTTTATCTTCCTGGCCCAGTGAATGTATGCTGAATACAAGGCACAGTTTCTACAGCACACAGTAAATCACATCTCAAAATGAGTATTTAAGTCCTTCCTTTCTCTCCCTTACCATAAAACATTAAGGTGCCTCTCGGTTAGCATGGAGGAGGAGGAGGAGTGCTTTTGCCAGAAGGGAAACGGTATAGAACCTAGGTAACATTATTCTATCACTTTTAAGATATGTCTTCAATGTTTTTAAAATGATGATGATACATGTCTATTTTCAGGACAGTAGCCATGACTAAGATGGATGAGGCGCCCTTCTGAAACCTTGTGTAAAAAAAGAGGATAGATTTAACACACAGGAGAACTCAGCCCTTCATACTAACCAGGATTAATAGGTTTGTTTCCATCCCATGTTCATGAAGCACATCTGCTGTTTCATCCCATTCGGAGACGGGCAAGAACTCCTCATAAGAGCATACACAGCCTGCATACTGAACAGTTTTTATGTTCTCTTTCTTGGCCAAAAGGCCTTAGGAAAAGGCACTGCAGTTTTATTTCCTCTTTTGTTTGACCTGTCCTTTTTTTCCTATCATAACGGATAGGACAAGATGAGAGAACCTGAGGCTTCCTACACAACTTTCATCAAAATAAATAAATAAATGTAAGAAAGACTATAAATTGCCTGTATTCCTGCAGAGATCCATTGTTTGATACAAAGGCAGAGCATTTTCTATGCCTATGGATTTTAAGAAATTCTATTATTAAGTCCTACCAGCAGAAGCGGCTTTGAATGCATGAGTAATTAAGCAATGTTATGGAAGACTATTTGGAAGCCTTATAGCATAAGTTCCCATTTCCTATCTGTATAAAATGAAGGAAAAGAACTAGGATGTTGTCTTCAAAGATATAGACAATAGGAAATGTGACTGTCAACTCGTATAGATTTTCTGTTTTTCTCCTTATTAAAACATAATTGATACTAATTTAATGAAGGCAGAAATACTGACTGCAGTTCTCAGTAAACTAATCTTATTTAGAAATAGAAATACAAAGCATGCCACCACTACATGAAAGACTTTGGATACCTTTAACGTAATTCATTTAACCTTCATTATCATAAAACATGACAAAAATACAAGTGTTAACAATCTAAAGTTGCAAAGTCAGAAGTCCTGAACTGTCAAATGAATACCAGCTATACTAGCTGCTTGGCATTTGCTCTTCTCTCCATTTACCACACTCTCCTACATGGATACCCAAATGAGTCTGGAAAATACACATTTGTACTGATTATTTTTCCCTATAGTTAGTGGCATTGATTTTCCCTCTGTAAAATCATTTACACGAAAACATCACACAATTGGATGAGGTTATCCCAAAGGAAATTCCGTCGGAGGAGGCAAAATTTGGTCTCCCTGGGAAACACCTTTAAAGATGCTTGTAAACACATCAGTCCTGACCTGCGCTATTCAAAGATATTCACACAGATGATCCTCTGATCATGACTGTGGGCATTCGTGATTCAGCCCGCCAAAAGGCTTTTCAGAAAAACGACATGTCACGACTTCTCCCCCAATGCCCCCTCATCCCTCGGTCGAATTTTAACGTTTCTAGAAGAATATACCACTAAGGACATGAGACCCAAGGTCAGCCTCCTGATATTGCACATAAATTTCAGCAACAGGTCTCGTAGCCTCTCTGAGGTGCAGAAGTACCACCCTTGCCTACAGATGTGCTTCCGCCTAAAATATGAGCTCTGCAGACAAGCATACCATCAGGCAACAAGGTGCTCAGTGCAGTCCTAGCAAGATGTCTCTGGCATTCCTAGAGCAGCTGCGCCTCTGTCTTCTTCCAAACCTTGCTCAGAGCGTTAAAGAACATCAAATCAGTCCCTGCACTTCCAAGGGCCTGATTTGTAATCCAACCATTTTCCAAGATTTCACATTCATCTGTTTACTCGTTAAATAAGAAATCGTACATAAGATACTTAAACATTCTGTAATGTGTACTTATAAATGAACAGAGAGGGAAACAGAAATGAGAAAAAATGTTTAATCATTTAACAGTATTTGAATAGTTAATTTACTCAATCTCCTCAGAAAGGTGGGACTACACTATATGTACTCAGTTTTAGCTTTCCTGCGTGTTTTTTTCTATATAAATTAAAAGACTTGATAGGGATATTTTAATTCACACTTCCAATTATTTTGCAGCAGATAATGCAGCTAATCCTCAACAGCCAGCTTAGCAGAAAATGACACGTGTCTCTATAAAGTTTGTTTCCTAGCACAGTCTCACTGTTGCTCTGTGCCCTCAGCTGTCACTCACTTCCCTTGGCCTTGGAAAAGTTTCCTACGGACAAGCGGTAGCATTCGCCAGCACTGGGACTACAATGAACACGCACATCTGCTTAATTTGCAGTGGAATAATAGACTAATTATTTTCTTCCCCACCTGGAAAACTGCAAGCATTTTCACCACGGAAGAACACTTAAACTCAAATACTTAAAAAAAAAAAAAAAAAAAAAAATGCATGTATACTTATCTGATTGCACCTGAAATGAAGTGCATAACAATCATGCACATAGATATATAGAAACAAACCACTGTGAGAGATAAAATGCAGTTATTTCAGCACTAAACCAGCAGACTTCTATCAGCCAGCTGGAAGATAAATCATCTAGACGGAATAATTAGGCTGTTCGGCTGCTGGAAGCAGGTGCTAACCAAGATAATGATTCCTGAAATTTTATCCCGCTCAGAGGAACATGTATCTCAAGAAAATCAGAAACTGACCATAAAACTGGTTTTACATAGTCCACAAAAAAGCCTCCAGAGAAACTTTTAAGCCCTTATAACCCGAGTCAGACACAAGATAGGAATCCAAAGTGAAAGGTCCTTAGCTTGTTAAGAAAAGTAACATTCACAAAACCTGGTGTTTAATAGAGAAAGAATGAAAGTTGGACAATGTACAAGCAGCAACTCACTACAGCTACCCTGCTGCTTTCTGCTCTCTTTATGTGAGGATTAATTACTTAATCATGTTTGACATCTACAGATGCGCAACTATTAAATTTATTATGCGTTCCCCTCAAAATGGAAGCCGTACTTATACATTTCCTTCACTTTTTGTTTAGTCTTTGCCATTATGCTTTTTTCCACAAGCATTTTCTGTCCGATCTTATAAAAAAGAGAGTATGCATATGAAAAGCACACCATACATAAGAGTCATTAACATACATAAACACAAACATGATTGCTGCCTATACAGAGTCACACAAAACAGTCAAAATATACAGTCAAACAATGACTAAAAAGATAGTCATTGTGTAAAATTTGATAAGCTCAGTGATCCTAAATCACTTTTCTACAATTCTCATTTGCAATTTCAATTGAAACTACTGTAAATTATTGTAGTCCTTTTTTTTTCTTCCCCCCCTCTCAAGAAAATATATGAGGCTATCAGCTGTATCTAGGAAATTACTCTAAGTCCAAGTTTCAATGAGCAACCTTCATCACCTTAAATTCTCACCAGACAGAAAATAGGAAACAGGCATGGAATAGCAGCTCTCAAAGTGAAGTATGATGGAAGCCCTGTGACCTTTTTGCATCTCAGTGATTCTTAAGTCTGCTCTAATGTCATAAAATATAAGTGAAATAGTTTCTGCTTTTGAAATCAGTACCCAATTCCATTGTCTTATTATGCTCGTATGTGGAAATTCTGCAATGCTGCATTCTATGCATAAAGATGCTGGTGCTAGGACCACATTTTCTGAAATAGGCTTTATGCTAGCACTGAGCAGGAAATGGCTTTTTCCCCTCGTGAGCAAAAGCTGAGATTAAATTGCCCGACCTGAGAAAATAAGTGCATTTTCAGTTAGAATTAATCAGCAAATTCAACGGACTTCATAATTCTCCCATTCAGTTTGGTAGATTTCTACATTCCCGAACATCATGCACTTAAAATTGTTTCAGATAACACAAAAAAAATTTTATTGTGAAAAGACAAACACTGAATGTTATAAAAATAACTTTTCAAAAACATTTGTCGAGAAATTAGCTGAAGCCATTACTTGCTCATGAGAAGTTTGTTTTGATAAACCAGCATTTTCAACAGGAAAAAAAATCACTACACTTAAAATTCATAAAAATAAAGGGATGTAAGTGTAAGATCTTTTTCACTTAGTGATAATATATCTCAAAAGAAACCTTTTCTATATGTTAACATGCTAATATTTTCCCTGAATTCAAGGCTTTGATGAATTTACTACACTTACCAATGATCTCTGTATTGCAATTTGTGGCTGTGAAGTATATTGCTTCTTTATGAAGCACACTATGACTAGAAAAGTAGGATTGATCTTGTACTTTTACATGTTTAAGACATCTACTGGATAAATACAGGACAGCTCTGCAACAGTTTAGAGAGATGCAACACATTTGTTTGACCATTTCCTGGTCAAGTGTTGCTTAGCACATCTGTCTCTGCTAATTTATTCATTATTCCTTTTGTCCCTTTCAGCCCACTGTCTTCCTTAGTCTGTGCTGCAGATAATTAATATGTCTGGGAGGACCTGAATACCCTACTGGCCTCATTTAAAAAAAAAAAGTGTTGTCACTTTGCCTGCCCATGACTAGCAATAAACCCTCTAATTCCATCTTCCCCTCCCACCTCACACTCAAACGTATTTGTCTTCCATTTTTCTGTTCATTGCTGTTCACTGTTTCCCAAACTCAGAATAAGCATCTGTGCAAACACGGGGGGGGGGCAAAAAAACCCCACACCTGTTGATGCCAGACAGGCTTGCTCAAACTTCTTGGCTAGCTTTCAGAAGGGGAAAATACCTTTTCAAGCTCTGTGATCCCAGTGAAATCATTGCCCTGTAACTGCACACAGACTTCACCTGCTCCTCAACACTTCCCCTGTGCCTCCAAAACGCACAGGAAGATAAAAATGAAGGAGGAGTTTCTCGTGCTCTTCTCAGTCTTCACCTTGAGGCGTGCAAAGAAACCACTGAGTGGATAAACTAAGCTTTCCACACCATAAGCTGAGTCAAGATGTTTTGGGAACACTTTCTCACACACTCAGTCCTGTGAAGATTAGAAGACAACTGTAACCTCTCTTTCTGCACCATGGACTAGAGAAGGGCACCAACACCATCCCTGGCTGCCTAATACAGGGGAGCCTTCTCCTCTGCTCCGAGGCCAGATCTGAAGCAATGGCTGCAGTTCCCGGGCTCCCCACTACAAGAGAGACGTGGACAAACTGGAACAGTCCAGTCAAGGGCCACAGACAAAAGGGACAAAAGGGAAGAAATACAAACAGAGGCTGAGAGCGAGGCCCGTTCAGGCTGCAGGACAGAAAACTTAGGAGGCATTTTATGAGCATGTATAAATATCTAATGGCAGAGCAAAAACTAGGCCAGACGCTTCTGAGTGCTTCCCAGTGACAGGACAAAAGGCAATAGGCACAAACTGAACATAGGAAGACACCTCTTAACTGCAAGGATGGCCAAGCCCTGGGACAGAGATCCCACAGCCCCTCTGTGCAACCCATCTGTGAGGTTATTTCCAAACTCCAGTGAACTCAGTCCTGAGCAACCAGCTCTAGATGACCTGGCTTGAGCAGGGGGCTTGGACTAGATGATCTCCAGAGGTCCCTTCCAACTCCAACTCTTCTGTGATTCTGTAAAGTTTTCTGAAGAGAGAATGTAAGTATTCCCTCAACAACTGCAAAGCAGGAAAAGCTCCAGGAACTCCAACATGTGAATAGACCCGGGAATATAACAAGTGATTGCTTGAACTCTAACAGTACTTCATGGCATGCCCTAAATTAGCTCTGCATAGAAGTGCTCTGCTAAAACCTGGGAATTTTCCAGAGGGAGGGGAAAAAAAACAAACATAACATATCATCTAGAAGTTCTAGAAGATGCATATTTCCTAAACACACCACCTCTACAGGCAGCCCTGGTAGCATTGCATACTGCTTACCACTAGTTAGCATTCTGCCCTGCATTTTCCAAGTGATAGAGAAAGGCAAGGTTAAAATTCTCAGATGTGGTCTTGCTAAGTCAGTCTTTGGAACTGAAGATGTGAATATGAAAATACCCTAGTGGTCTGCACTCTCAGCTACACATTTACTAAGAGTATGTTTATGTTGCAGTCACTGTAGCTGTTACAGACATACCCAACTTTGGGCTAGTTATCTCCATAAGCAGCAGAGAAGTCATCATGGACTGCAAAACACACCTAGCAGATGAGTTAAGTATTAACTGCCTGGTAAGTATTATCTGTGCTTGTACCAATGCCTGAGCTAAGTTTTTCAAAAGGTAGATGAAATATGGCTACCCAGCCTTCAGTGACAACAGCACCATCATTTTACGGTTATAAATAAATACCATTATATATAAATACAACGAAAATTCTTGCTGTGTACTTAGTAATTTAAGTGTGGACACAAACCTAGGCAACTCAAATACCGAGCAGTCTAAAGGTTTTCTAAATAACAGACCACTTCCAGGAGCGTGACACTGGCTTCTACCCATTGTCAAGATGCTCAGACTGCAGCAGACTCACTTGTACACACAACAGTAAAATTCCTTGTGAATAGAGGCAATAATTAAGGGAAACAGAAATCTTGGGCCCATTCGTCTTCACGCCAAATGTTTGATTCTTGAAGTGATTTCCACAATTCCCTTCCAGACTTTTTCCTAGACTCTGCTTTATGAAATTAAGCAAGCACACAAACATATCCAGGTTACTTAAGAATATACCCAAAATACAGCCCTGTATTTACTGCATTTTCATTTCCTGGATTCATTCTTCAACCCTGTGAATCACATGTGCCTGGGAGGGGAAGCAATAGGATTTATCCAGCCTGTATGAATAGTTCTAACTCTTTAAAAACTCAACACACTATGATGACCTTATCTATCCCACAGACACACAGACAACGGACAGAGAAAATGGACATATATTATCCTTGAATGTTAACAAAATTTCAGTTTGAACCTTTTGTGTTGTAAGCTTTGTGATTAGTTAATGATTTGGATTTGATCAGTGAATCATTCATAATTTAGAGTCTAATCAAGCACTAAATGAAAACAAAGGAGAAACCTAATTTCATCATATTGGAGCATTCCCAGTGGTTTTCAAGATACTAGATGAAGGTGCCCATTTAATCTCTCCTAAAAACAATATCTCTAGAGGACATCATACACTTATGCAGCATCTTTTGTCTTAATACATAATTATTTGTAATTATTACGGTATTTTCTTGAGATACTAATGACTGAAGATAATGACCGACAGCTTGTCTAACCTGAGGGATTTACTTCAAAGTAAGAATTTGTTGTTGCAATTGCTTTGTGGATTTGTTAGTAAGCAGTAGTGACAACCCAATGAACAAGTTCAATACAAGTCACTTCTTTGGCTTGAGAGAGGAAGAGGAGTTTTCCTGTGAAACACATTCTTAATGTTACAGATAACTTTTTTTTTTTTTTTTGCTGTTTTATGACCCCAAGCTTCATGGAATTGGTTTTGGACAGTTTTTCCTCTTGTCTGATGGTAAAATAACTAAAGAAGAATTAATTTCAATGATTTCTCTCTCACCAGGCAAAACTTACCTTTTTCTAGGCAACAGCTTATAACAGAAAAATGACTAAATTAGTTTTCCACAGCAGATGTTAGTAGGCAGAAGCAGCAAGCTGTGCAGCTGGAAGAGCTGCAGCTGGACAAACCAATTGCTGTGTTATAGAGCAACACAGATGCCTTTTTCCTCAGCAAAGTGCTATACCCAAGAATAAGATGGAGAATATAAGTAGTCAGTAGGTAGTAATATTGATATGCTGCAGTAGAATGGGTTCCTAATAAGCAAGTTTACTCCCACACATCAGTCTTCAGGATGTGCAAACCAAGTACCGAGTTTCCCTGTTTCTGAAAGTTCCCTCTCTTCGGGGGTGCGTGTTCATCACCATCAAAAATCTGCAAGTCCTGTTTTGTACAGACAGGCCCAGAATTGTCCAAGGCTGCCAAGGCCTCCAAAGCTGTGGGGATACGCTCAGTTATTTGCGGAAGATGTGGGATTGTTTACTAAGGTCTGAGTACTTCTGTCAATTCTAAGCAGATTGTTGGATGCCTAGTCACCACGGGGCATGTGTCAGTGTTTGTTAAACACGCTCTGTACACTCTTATTAATTTTACATTGACATGGTTTCAGTTGGGGAAGTGCAAATGGCAGCACATGGCACTGCCCTGTGGGGAAATACAGGAAATGCTGCATGTTTTAGTTAAGCAGGGTTTGCTTTGTCTGCCTTCATGGATTTTTTTTTTG
>JAYECN010485244.1:0-65950 GCA_035222435.1 Microcambeva ribeirae | reverse complement strand
CCGGGCCGGGCTGGGCTGGGCGTTCCGGCTGCTGCCCCGGGCCCTGCCGGAGCGCCGCGGTTTGGATCTGCTGCCCCGCTCTGCGCCGTCCGCCTCTCCGGAGCTGGGGCCTGGGCCGGCCGGGACGGGGAGCGGCGCGCGCTCCCGAACCGCCCCCCAGGCGGTTGGGACCCGAGCAGGGTGGTCGCGCCGGGGCTGTGGGCGGCAGCTCCGTTTCCCGCCAGAGACCTCGGAGGGAGCCTGGGTCCGGGGGATCCGCCGCCGGTATCCGAGGAGTTACCCAGGCTCGGGTGCTGCGGCGTGTTCTGCTCTAAGTTCATGGGCTCTGTCCTAGATGTAGTATCTAACCTGGTGGTTCACTTAAGCGCAGAAACGTGAAGGAGTAATCTTGGAAAAATGCGAAGAGAAGGGATCTTGAAATGGTTATTCCATCCCCCGCGCCATTCGAATAAAGAACACCTTGGCAAATCTGACTATTAATGAACTAGTATGTATTGGAAATGTAGGTGTGGAAAGCTTTCTGTCTAGTGTATATATATATATATATATATATTTTTTTTTTCTGTTAAGAATAGTGGAAAATAATGACAAACGACTATATGCTTATGGAAGTCACTGTTTAATTGTGCATCCTGCAGTAATTAAAGGAAGTGATCTTAGCAAAGGTTAGAGTGCTTGCTCAGGGCTTACTTGCCTATGACTTTGACTTGTACCCCAGTGATGACGAGTTGCGATGGCACTGAGTTAATATCTATTGTTGCTCTTTCAGTATAGCGGTAATATGGATGACAATGCTGAGGATGAACCATATAGGACCAATTTATCAAGCACACAATGAATTGAGAGAAAAAGATTTCAAATTATCACTTAAGCCTGAAAAAATTCAGGGATGACATTACAGTGGTTCAGAGTTTTTTTTTTTGTTTGTTTGTTTTTTGTTTTTTTTTATTTTTTTTTTTTTAGTAAAATCTTTCTTTTTGGCGTATAGAGCCTTTTATATTTTTTGCTGGACCAGGGGTGCACTTTGATATTCACGAGGCAGATGATTAGCAGCCAGTTTTAAGCAGCATGCCAAATACAGATTTCCAATAGGAATGTATTAAAAATGTGTCCCTTGTGCAGTTTTGAGTGCTGCAGATGATTCAAACAATGTACTGTTAAAAATATGTTAAATATAGCTTCAAAGATTGTTCAGTGTTTGAAAAATAAATTTATTAGCAATCTATGTCCCTGACTAAGTATAAAAGCATTATGTATTTTTTTATATTCACCATGAGGAAAAATCTTATTTTTTTGTATTAAAATACTTAATTTGCATAGTTGCACAGGGCACATTAGTTATTGTTATATAGAGAGGTATAAAACTGTGAGTTTAAGTATTGGGCACAATCCCATGATGTAACTAAGTAAATGAAGACCTATATTTTGTTAGTTTCAGCTACTCTTAGTTAAAATCCCTCAGAGAGCTGTAGAAATTATGGCATGAAGCTGATGCTGTTTTCATAGTTGCTTAAGCATGCTATGCAGCTGCAGAAAGGGGGAATAGATGATGTTTCTTCTGTGAATAAAGAATAGCTAGAGGAGCAAAGAGTCTTTGCAGCAGCCCATAAGCGCTCCACAGTTGAGGGATGTGAACATGAAATGTGCAAAGAATTTTGAGATGTCTAGTAATTAGGATGGTGTAGTGTGCAAACCTCAAGTTAGAGTCAGTTCCTGGCTGTAGTGATTGTAGTATTCGCTTTTAAAACTATTCCTTGGAGAGGGCTTGGGTTCCCGCCAAAGCCTCTGGTTGTGAAACCAGTGAAGATGACAGTGCAGCTGAAAATCTCAACTCAAGGAAGTGCCCAAATCTGAACTCAATAATCAATAATTCTGTTTTATCCACATTAGAAAATGTTGATCTTAATCTTACAAAATAGAATAAATCTGAAGTAGCTGTAATTGTAGTGTTTGTATAACTGTTTTTAGATCATCAAAATGACAGAAGAAAAACTGAGCATCCTTTAGCAACAGAACTCAACCTCTTTTTTTTTTTTTTTTTTTTTTTTTTTTTTTTTTTAAAAAGTGAGTTAGATAATAAAAACTGTCCTAATATAAGACAGTCCTAGTACAAAAACTGCCTTGTGCATTTGAGCTTTGTGCTGTAGACTGCTAGTAGTGGAAGTTCCTTTGAAAGTGGCATTTACAAAATTGTATGTATGTGCCAATGATTTGATCTGGAGTAAAGAAGCAAAAACCAGGTCAGAACTTGATGATTTTGGAGTACTTGGAGTCACCGGAAAGCCTGACTTCCTGTCACTTGCCTACAGAACCCCTTGTAAAAACAGCAGCCTTTCAAAAGCAAGAAAATGAGTTTCAGACAGCTAAATGAAGCATTGGATACTTGCATTAGGTATTTCTTAAAGCTTCGAGATGAAGAACTGTTTTGGTGTAGGAACCAATGTGTATAAGCTGGTTGTGAATAACTTCCCTGAGGCAGGAAATTTCAAAGTGTTTGGAGCATTCAAAGGTGGCTCTTTCCGTAAGAATTTTAACAGGAGCTTTCCGGTAAGAGTGAGGGTCAGCAGCCTAACTGCTTATAAAATGCAGATGGATTAAAAAATGTAAGTGAATTTATAAGACATGATAGCTTGCAGCAGTAAGAGTGACAATGGTTAGGCTTCTGCCTTGATGTTTCAGTGGGAGTGTCGTTCATTTTATACTGTACAAGTGAGGGCTTAAAGCTGGACAAACATCATTCTCAGTGATTATTTACTTGTGCAGTACTTGCTGTCTGTTTTTTTTAGTAGTTCTAATGCACTTGAATGGAGGGAAGTTTGTTTGACTTTGAAGCTGAAAAAGCAATTTCAGATATCTCAGATATCTGATATGTAGCTTCTGTGATATTAGTTTACATAATGGCTTATTAAAAGTTTTATACTTTTTTCTCTTTAGGCAGTTTGTGGAATGTATTTACATATAACAGGCTGCCAGATGTTTGAACAGAAATATGCTGTTTATTTTCTTAAGGAATATTTGAATCTGTTTCAGATATCTTCAAGATGCCTCTTAAGTCCAGTTCCTTTACCATAGTTTTAGTACCAAGTTTCTGTGGTGGCTATTTAGAGGTGCCAATAAATAAATAAATAAAATTGAGAAAAAGTTCCTTATAGCAGCTTTATTTCAGCTGAGAAACATCCTTCTGGCTCTTGTTATTTAGGTTCTGTCAGCAGTTCTGAACCATCAGAAATGTATATTCTTCATAGAAGTTCTTTAATGGGTTTATTGCCTCCCAGCTGGGATTTCTAGTTGCTACCACAAGTTCTCCACGGATCTAGGCACTGTAAGAAACCTCATTTCTGACACAAGGCATTACTGGGCCAAATTACTTAAATTCTTCTAGCTGATAGAGTGAAAACATATTTACAGGCAAGGGTATTTTATATAAAATTATTTTGCCTATCACTGTTTCTTCTGAAGCTGTGCAACTCTGCATTACCCAGCTGGAAGTCAAGTGCTCCCATTGTTGCTTGGGTAATTTTTCCTTCGTGTCTGTAATAGTGATTGAGATTATGTTCTGACATATCAAATTTTCTCTCTCTCTCTCTTTCTCTCTTTTTTTTTTTTTTTTTGTAAGATGCCAGAGAACGTTTGCTTTCACTTTTTTTCCTATTTTAACCATGTGATTTCTTTGTATCTCCAAAAAGTGCATGTATTGCCAAGCTTTTAACTTGTTAACTTATTCTTTAGACTTAAGGTCTATTATTATTTATATTTTTACATACATTGAAGTTGACTTGATCTCCTTTTCCAAAGGCAGTCCTGTGCTGATATTTTTTTAAGTAACGGTACCACTTCTGAGGAGATTTTTAGGTTACATGGTATATAGCAACAATGCAATCAGTGACTGCTTTGCTGTTCCCTCTCTCTTTTTTTTTTTTTTTTCTTGTTAAATGTCCTTTACAGAACTTGACTACAAGTTTGTAGGCAAAAAGCCATCCCTTGTAGAAAAGTAGTCATGGGAAGGCAGGTGGCTTTTGATCTGAGTTGTACTAGTATACACATTACTGGAGTTTTCTGCATTGTAGTGTGCTGCATCTTGAACTTCTTGTTTAGAACCTGCTTGTTTTCCAATCATATACATTATACTTTAATTACAATATTTGGGTTGCACTTTGAATTTCTAGAGTAGATTTCTTTGTGTAAAGCAAAAGACAAAACAAAAAAATCCTTGCAGGGTATTTATTCCTCATCTACCCGCTCCTGGCAAAAGTGGATTTAATCTTACAGTAGAATTAAAATCTCCTCACGAATGTGAAATATGCATCTGTGTTTACAATGTTACATAGTTACAATTGATATTGCAACTGTGAAAATCATCAAAGATTGCCTGTGTGTTACTTTTCTATTCATTTTATCCTTAGTAAGGCAATGTGTGTCTAAACAGTGTGAAACACATTGGCAGCTTCCAGATATGAGTTTGGAATAAATTCCCTGTCAATCCTGGTACTAATCTCAGGTCAGATACTGGATGTGTATCATATGGGGATGGTGGAGGTGAATCTCTTGAGGGTTGGGTGCTATAGTTACACCTTCAGCTCTGCAGTCTTCCTCTTTTCAATTCCCCTTCTTTGTGCTTGCGCTACTGGCTGTGAACTTGCTAGATGCAGCTTTATTTTTCCTTCCTTGGTAATAGTTGACTTTCCATCTTTACCCAGTCTGCTTCAGAGCGCAGCTTTATGAAAAGTAGCTTGGGCAGAAGAGGAGAGATGATAATATACAACTGGGCAGCGGAAGAGGGCAAAGTTGAATCTGTAGCTGTATATTCCATTATGTCCTTCCGGAGCAGTGGCATGAGCAGGAAAGGTTAAGGGTTTGGCTGCTTCTGCTAACGTGATTGCTGCATTTAAGTGCTGCAATAAAGGCAACAAAATTATTAGTGCTAAAAGGCATGTCAAACATTCTTAATTACAAAAGGCATAAAGAAGTGTTATTTCAATATTACCCTTTCTTTAAACTGGTAACGCCTTTGTTGGTAGTCTATATGAAAAGAAAGAAGATAATTTTCATCTGAGCCTTTCTGAATCAGTCTGAAACATGTAAAAATGGTCCCTGTGCTAATTTTTATGTTAATTCTTCATTGTAGAGAACTTGTGCAATGAAGTTCTGATTCACTTCAAGTGGTTCTTTCCTGATGAAGATGTCAAACTGGTAACCTGTGTGACAGCCTGAAGCAATGTTTTTCCTAACTGCATCCTTTGGGCTATTGCTCTGTGCATGGAAAAGTTTTTTGGGATGTGCTTTGAAGTGGGAAATAGTAACTCTATTAAACTTCTTTAAAAACACTGGAAATTAAGTATGTGAATATGCAAATATTGATTTTAAGCAGACTGTGGTATGTGTGTGATTCAGTTTACTAAAACTTTTTCAGTGAAAAAAGTCTTTGTCTTCCCTTCATAGGCAGTTGCACTGTTGTCATGAATGTACTTAACGCAGTATAAAAAATGCTGCAAGGCTGTTTGACAGCTTTTTTTTTTTTTTTTTTTTTTTTTTTTTTTTTTGTTAATATGTATTTATAGCATGGGTGTTTATAACCATTGAACAGCAGTTTTCTTCTTTAACAGATTTTATTTGCTGAGATTCTAATTAACTGATAATCAACAGTTAATTACTAAGATACCACTTCCAATTCATCCTTTCTTTAGTATTTTAGTCTTTTTCCTTTTAATATAATAAAAATGTTTTAAGACAGGAGCTTGTAGCTGTGGAATTATTTCTATCCACAGTAGCTGCAAGAAACATTGCGTGTGTATGTGTAAACATATTTTTTTAATATGTAAGTTGTGAGAAGAGTGATACTTTTGCAATTGAGATCTTCTAACAAAATATTTTAAAACTACGTGTAGGTCCAAAACTTCATGATGATTAAGTGCATGAGTCGCCTATCAGTTCTTTTGAACTTCGCAGGAACTGCAGATGCATAGCACCTCCAAGAAACCAGCACCTAATTAAATTGATATAGTGTCCAAATTAAAACTTGACAAGTTTTATTCATTCAAAAAGAGTTCTAAGATGCCTTATATTTTTCTGTGAGCAGAAACCAATGAATAACAGAGCTTCAGGTATATGTTTGTCAACTAGAGTTTCATTTGGTTATATCTGAAACTCCTTCAAACTACGGTTAAAACTGAAAGATGTGAAAATACATCACTTGTTTTCTTTCCTCTGTGGCTTAATTGGGACTTGCTGTTGAAATGTTTTAATGTGACCCACATTACAGAATAGGAAACTGGAACAAGGGAAAAAATAGCCTAAAATTAATGCCAGCATGATATATGCAAAAATGTGAATTTCAAACTTTATGTAATAGAAACCACCAGCAGGGTTTGCATATTCTATGCTTAAATATTTCTTTTATTTCTTCTATATGTTATTTTTCCTGCAGTCTGCTATGGTCTTAATGAAACCAGGTATTTAGTTAATGTAGTAATTATTTGGGAATATTGACTACATTCAATGATTCAAGTACAAGATAGGTAGACTGTGTAATTTTATTTTTTCTTTATTTTTTTCTGTGAAAGAGAGCTGAATAAGCAAAATAGCAGACAATATCTTTAAATCTGTTCTTAATTTTGCAGATAAAATAATTTTATCTCCTTATCAGTGGCATAAATAAAGCTCAGATATGTTGACATTGTATCAAGAGACTGGTTAAAATTTCTTGTTTAAGTTTGTAGCATT
The DNA here is from genome assembly GCA_035222435.1 of Microcambeva ribeirae. NCBI lineage: Eukaryota > Metazoa > Chordata > Actinopteri > Siluriformes > Trichomycteridae > Microcambeva > Microcambeva ribeirae. The sequence goes on along the minus strand of JAYECN010485244.1, from coordinate 59,230 downwards.
AACCTTCAGTATTTTGGATTGACTTTTATGATCTAAGAGTTAGTTATGGAAAATACTGTAGCATATAGGTAGGTTTTACTTTTTCAGTCAAATTTGTCTAGGTTATGCATAGAGCTAACACAAAATATTTTTGTTTGGTCTTTACAGTGCATTTTTTTTTTTCCTGAAGTGTTAAGTCTCTAAGCTTGTTATTGTACTACCTACAAACTTTTCATAATACAAAAGAACTGTTGTAAAAGGAAAGTAGTGCAGATTACTCACATGGTAGGTGATGGACGTGTTTAATATTCCTTTAAATAACTCCTTGTTCATAGCTGCTTTAAAATATTTCATGTGGTAAGCAGTGTCATTGTTGGTCATTTAAAGTATATATGTGTGTGTTTTTCCCTGCACTACATCTTTACTGATGAACTATTCCAAAAAAAATGTTGGTTGTCCGAATACTAAAAAGAAAAAGAAATGTCACACGATTTGGACCAAATTTACCTAGCCTTTAAAAGTATTAATCTTTCTAGCACTTTTAGAAAGGAAGCAGTGCAGAATCATTTTTTTTTTTTTTTTTTCTCCATATAAATCTCTGCATTCCTTTTTGCCTCCTTTGACTTCAGTAGTTATGCTTAGATGAATGGACACTAAGGGAAAATGTTAACAGCAGCTGCTCTTATGGTGGCAGGCAGCTGGTTTCTGCAAACCCTGTTGAAAAGCACGGAGTACAGGAAGAATTCTCTCTTGTGCAAAATTTCAATAAAGTCTCCTCAGTGAGTCTTATGGAACTTTACAATGTCATATGATATAATTTCCTACTAAGTTACTTTTTGTCTTTTATGACTACTTGCCAAATGACTATCTTGACAAAAATCTTATGTTATTTAAAAAAAATAAAGCTAGTCTTTCTCGTGATATTTTTCTTAACAGATTTCTGAGTGAATGTTCTGATTTTTGAGTTGTGTATTTTAGCAGAAATCACTTAAATGGAAAACAGTATTTGTTCATTATCTATAGTTAGGATAAATCTAGATAGAATAGATAGGAATAATATTCAGTCAACTAGAATATCATCATTGTTCCGTTTTGACTTTTGATAATGAATCATCCTAGTTTGCAACTAAATGACTATTCTAAATACTGTGATACTACATGTAAACCAGGCAAGTATCTATAGCCTTCCTCAGAGTAGTTTTATCTGCAAGGGCTTGTATTCAGAAATGGACTAAGTTTATAAAAGGATTGTCAACCTTTTTTTAAATATTACTTAAACTTTTGATCATAGGGTTCTTTCTTTGTTCTATTGTACCTGTACTTTTTTAAAATTGATGTAACATTTAAAAAGTTTGATTTCTGCTTCCAGGTGGACTGTCAACTGTTCATTCAAAGTATCTCCTGTTGGGTGTTTGTGAACCACATCATCCATTTTGAGCTTGATTTTATAATTCTTATTACAGACTAAATAATGTCCATTGTTTATCTGTTATTGTTGTTTTCACGTCTCTCTTTTTTAGTTCTGTCCTTCCAGTTTATCCTAGTCCTTATGTTCTATCTCTTCAGATGCCTCCTCTGCACTTGTCTACAAGGCAGAACTAAAGCAGGCAAAATCATGAATGAATGCGATTTTTAAACTTTGACAGGACTAGGGGACTTATGCTCAGAAAGAGGTGAAAGTGTGTATATTTTGCATCCCAAACACACAGTCAGTTCTGCCTGACCATGGAGGTGACTAGATAGTATAGTTTATCTGCCTAATTTTTTTTTTTTTTTTTAAACACCGAAGAAAACTGTTAGATTAAACAATGCTGAGCTGATTGGCGCCCTTCATACCTCCACTCTGTATGAAAACAAAAGCAAAATAATCAGATGCATCTTTATTTTATTTGAAGGATATTTTCAGATAGTAGGATTACAGATTTAATTCTGCATAGAACAGGGCTAGGGAGAGTGCTTTTTTCCTCCTGTGCAGTAGGAGCTCTCACCTATGGTTGCAAAGAAAAAAGATCTCATTCCATTTCCTTCTTGAAGAAATGTTGGTTGACTTTCATTCAACAGCGGCTGTTTATGGGGTATACTTGAGTGAGAGCGTGCACATCTTAATTCTCGCTGTTGAAAATGTGCCAGTCCATTGTGAAAGAGTGACTCGGCCTGCTAAGAGTGAGGTCGGAGGGAATGGCCCAGGCTTCAGCTGTACAGAGCTCGTCTCTTGCGAACGCTCGCTCAACTCACCTTATGTTTAACTGTGCAAGAACAGACAACTTCCTCAGGGAGGATGAGGACAACTTTGTTCTTATATCCTGAGGTATAGTTAATAACCTCTTTTAGGACAACTTAAGCACTGCTATCCAGTGAGAAAGAGAGATCTTTGATCTTGAATCCTTGTTAAGTGCTGAATTATATGAGATAGTTCTGTGAAGTTGCTTCCAAGTGAAGGGAGGAGCTTCCTGGCAGTTCAGTAGGGCAGTTGGGATCCTGGAGTCTATTAGGTACTTTGTGATACTTTATTTTTATCGGTTACTCTAGGTCTGATCCACCTGCTGATTTGCTGAATCCTGAATTTGTGACTTTGCTCCTTTTCTAGTATTTGAGCTTTTCTTTGAATATTCTCATAATAGGATATTTTATTATTAGAAGTCTTGCAGGGATTGAAAGTGAATTCAAGATTTATATAGCATTGATTCTAATTGATTGAGGAACTTTTAATTATTCCTCTTCAGTTACAACTGGAACCATTTCTCTTTTCAATACATTTTTCTGTTTGTAACTAAATTTTTAATTTAGCTTATTAAAGTCCTTGGATAGTTTACACAGATATCTTTGTAACCATATGGACTAGATTTTATCAAATGCAGAATAGAAATCTATTTTTTAATGGAAAAAAATGTAAAACAACTTTTTTAATTTCTAACTTTTTAAGATTGTGATGCCAGGGAAGTTTTCTGAAGTACTATGAAGAAAAATAAATTTTGTATCACAAGAATTTTTATTTTATTTATTAAAAATAAACCCATATTGCAAATGTTAGAACTTATCTTTAAAGATCTTACTGTCTTTTTTGGGGGCAAAGCTTTCAACATATTAAAATTGGACTCTTGAATATGGATATTTGCAGAAATTTGACTAATATATTTTCTAAGAGATGCCATCAGAATTTTAGTAAATACCTCCCTTCTATCTGTGAAGTACCCAGAGACAAAACACTAACCCTCCCCAAACGTGCTGAAATATGTTCTGTAAAAGCACATAAGAACTGAACACTCCAGAATAATACTTTATGAGGCTAAGCTTTAGAATATTGTCAAAAAAGCATATGTATCTATATGTTTATAAGTATAGATTTTCTCACAATGGGAAGGGTTATTATTTTGTCATGTTTCAGAGGCCTTCTCTAATCATGAGATGAAAAACAAAAAGCAAGGCTGTGTTGCTAAGGTAAAAAATAGCTCTCCTTTTAATAGGACAGGGGAAAAGAGAGAGCCTCTACAGAGAGCAGTTTCAGCAGAGACTATTCTAAAATTACTAGATAGCTGATACTCACCTTCCCCCCATTAAACATGAAAAAATGAGCAATATACTTGGCTGCAATTTTATTGCGGAAAGTTGTTTACGACAGTTGTTTGTATCTGTCCATAAGATCCTCAGAATATCTAGATAAGTTCACAATAAGATGCCTAAGCCATCTACGCAGATAATGTGAAAATACTAACTTTAGGTGTCTTTGAAGCAATTTGAGTCCACGTTATGCAAAGAATGAAAATGCACAAGAACAAACAAACAAATGGGTGGTCAAAGCATTTGAGCTCTGTGGAAGACCTTATGAGTCATCTGTCCTGTTAGACAATCAGACAATCCCAGCTTTGAGTTGGGATTTCACAAAACTTCCTAGGCATATACATCCTTGTAATCGGTTCACTCCAAATAGCACAAGCTAAAGCTGTGGATGTGTATATATGTATACACACGTGTGTATATATATGTATACAAACGTGTGTGTGTGTTAGTCTGTGAGATCAGGAGTGCACCTTTGAAGTGATTTTCTTGATTGTCTCCGGCTACTCTGCTTTTGTTCACTGTGGAGTGAGCTTGGAGTATATTGAGTTAGTTTTGAATGAAATGAAATGAAATGAAGTGCAAAGCTAAACTTCAGCTGTTTGTGGACATTCAGCCAGAGTAAAGTTAGTTTGGAGCAAACCCCATAAATCAGTTGTTTGCTCTGTGAATCCGGTTGTATTAAGATGCAGTGTCTGCAAATGTAGATGTGGCCAAAATGAAGTTGCAACAAATTGCCTAATGTAATATCTGTCAAAACATTTTTTTTTTTAACTTACATTTTATTTCACTTTAAGTGGTTCACTTAACAAGCTGCTGCTTTTTTGCCACATATCTGGTGACTTTTCTACGTTGTTCAAATTTTCATTCTATTTTATTATAGATCAGTTGTGCCTTACATATGTTGCTGAAACGAGCTGCTAGTTATGAACTTTCTTAAAATATCTGCTCTGTTCCATGTGTTTAAGAGGTTTTAAAGAATCCTTAAAAGATTCATTGATTTTAGAATCAATTGTCCTTTAGTTTCTTTACATCCGTTAGGCAAGTCTTAAACTCCTTTGAGGATTATTTCTTACTGTTACTCTTCCTTGAGCTATTGGGGTTGTATTTTGGGACTAGTTCCGAGCTCTAATAATTATGTAAGGTCTATGTTGTTTTTCAAAGCAGCTGTAATGTGTTGCAGTTTCCTCCATCTAGCTGATGGCGACCTCGTTTACAGAAGGGTGTGTGTTTGGGGAGAAGGGTTGAGTGCTGCCTACCACAGCTTTCATCTGGACTGCTGTTAATGAGTTCATGTTCCTCCCTTCATGAGGGAGGAAATAAAGCAAAATAACCCTCTCTGCACCTTTTAATGGGTAAAAGATAGAATTTTTGCTTGTTCTGTCCTCGTGGCTTGTTGCCTACAGCACCCTGGGGAAGCAGGCTACACGCCGGTTTGCATCGCAGAGTTGTCAGTAGCTTTAGGTCTGCCATGGCAAAATCGAGGTGTGCAGGGGGAACTGTTCTAACCTGAAAACTCGATGCAAAAATGCGTGTAATCGATTTCGAGTAACTCTTAGAAGACTTGAAACTGCATTCCTTGAAATTAGCTGTCTTTTATGGCCAAAGTAGGTAACAAATTTCAACCCAGCAGCATACGCATTCTGGAAGGGGAGTGCCAATGTGGAGAAAGTTTCCTGGGAAGGGGCCAGCTTAACAGATGTGGCTAGACAAGCTTTGTGTCCGCCCTCGTGACTCCCTTTGTGCTGACAGGGTTAGTGTCAGCGTAACTCAGGCAGTTGGGGTTTTAGGACCCGGGCACTGAGGCATGTATTGCAGCCTGCATACCGCTCTGCAACTTGTCCGGATTCATTTCGCTGCTGTGTTTAATGGTTAAGGATAAAGGGGAGGAGAAAGAGGCCAGCACCCGGCGTACTCCATTAAGAGGAGCAAGCGACTGTGAGCGTCACTGCATTGCCATATGAGTTCCGAAAAGCTTTTGGCTCGTGAGCTTGGCTGCTCTAAAAATAGATTTGGGGGAGAGTTTTCCATTAGGTCCAGTTTCAGGTTCCATCTGAACTAGCCTTAGGAATCTTTTTTGCTCCTGTTGCAAGACTAGAGTGAAGATAAATCATTTCTTATTCCACCTTTGACTTTGATTTTTGGATACCAGTGCACTCATTTTCCCTATGGAAATTAAGCATTATGGCTGACGACACAGGTAAAAATCTAACCTTTTGGTGACCTAATGGAAAATACGTAGTTGCGTATATTGGCAATGTCTGTTGTTGTAGCTGGCAAAACAACTAGCTTGCCTGCGCTGTGTTGTTGTTTTCTAGCTAGTTAACTGTTTTAGTCTGCGTCACAGGCTGCCTCTGTTTTCTTTGATGAAATGGTTTCTGAAGCGGTGGTATTTCATGGATTTGTGGCAGGCTTAATTGCAACTTAATTGTTGCCTGAGTAGAGTACATTAAATGTACTCTACTCATGTAAATATGTGTCTTAAAAGTTATTTTTGAAGTATATTACTGGGAATTTAGAAGTTAAACTAGAGTAAACAAAAGCTTTTTCATATATTTTTATCTGTGAATGACTCTTAATTTGGGGGAGAGTGAGGTATAGGACTTAATAATAATAATTGCCTTTGAGGAATACAGCACAATTTAAGACTTTATGATGTCTGTTTAAAGACATCTGGTGGTGTGAGCAAAGGCTTACCAGATATGGAAAGTGACCTACTTTTGACATAGCTGGCAATATGTGCAGAGAAAGGACTTGAATTTAAAACTCACTGTCTGGAATGAGTTCGAATCCAGAGCCAGTATTTCCTAATGGCTTGCAGGTTTTTGTTCTGACTCTCACTGTTCTGACTGGGTGTGTGGTTGTCTGCTCAGATCATGGATAAACTCTGCATTACATAACCTCTGTTTATACTGAACTGTTTCTTGATAAAGCTGCTGTGCTTAAATTCTTAGGAGAATTTCTCAGGAATTTTGAAACAAATTTTCCAGTAAGCTAGGAAGCCATAGCATAAAAATATAACTTTGCAACTTCTGTGAAGGATATCTTTTTTTTTTAGAAAAATCTGATTTTGAAGGAACTGCCTGAAGCAGTCCTCTGGATTGGAAAAAATAGGGAGCAGATATGCTTGATTACTTCTTTTATTTATTTATTTATTTTTAATTTCATTTTTCTGTTCTGTTGTTCTGCTATGTAAATCCTTTTCTCCAGAAACAAATAGCAATAAAGCAGCAGCAGTAAATGAAGGTGTATGAAATTCAATTTCATACAAATTTTCTGTTTGCCTCTTTTTATCCATAGTTTTCTCTAGAACAAAATTATATCCTAGAATCTTTAGCCTAAAAGTTTCTTGTTAACTTTATGCATACACGTATTATTTTTCATTGACTATAGCCTGCATTGGAACACAGGGGTAGTGAAGTTTTGTTGTTACATAGCGTAGTTATTTATACCTGAATATTAAAAATTTCAATTCAGTAGTCTTCTAAACACTTTTTATATTCAGTTGATTATATTTCTGAAGATGCTATCACACACTGCTTGCCTTCGCATGTATTTTCTAATTATGTGCGCATCTTTCCTGCATCTCGTCATATCTTTACACAAATATACAGCTAGGGTCTTGTGCAGTAGTGACACATAGAGGCTGGTGGAAGCATAAGGCGTCTTGGTTTCTCTTGAAATGTTTTTGGAAAGTCTGTAACAAGCAAACATTTTATTTAAAAGAGGAAAGAAAAAGGAGCTGAGCTGAGTAGGAGCTAAGCTGAGTTATTTTTTTGAGGGGTTTTAATTTTGAGAAGGTTGGGTTGTCTTCTGAAGGTTTAAGAAATTAGCTGTAAAACATTGAGTAATAGTGAATTTTGAGTTTTGGATGAATTATGGATTGTTTTAAAAGTGTTGATAGATAAAACTTCAAATATTTGTTTCTTTAGGTTTGAGATGTGTTGACATGGTCTTCTGTCTTTCTAGTAACTATAGAATTTTTGTTTCGTTTCTCATGCTCAACTTTTTAACTTTTCCCGCTTCTATTCATGTTCGAGGACATTTATGGTTCTGCCTATAACATGATACCTAATCGTCATAACTTGCAGATTTAAAAACAAAATTTCCTCAGTGCTCAAAACAGCACAGGTCGGGGATTTCTTTTGGTTTCCTTGTAGAGCAAGTAAATCATTACGGTTACTTTTGCAGTCTGTTTGCAGCTTAGAAATGGATTGCCCCAGCAGTAGGATTGAATGTGGCTGTTTGGGCAAAGGCCAAAGCTTAGAAAGAATGAAGTGGAACAGGCTGGTAGACCTGAAATGTGGCCAAGCTCCTGTCTTGCAGTATCAGAAGGGACTGGAGCAGACTCAGGAAGTCTACAGATATCTTTTTTGCGTATCCATTTACTAGGTGTATCCCTCTTTACATAAAATGATCCTGAATTATATTAAGCGATTTACACGTCCTCTAGTGGTGGTGGTGATAGGGATCTGAAACAGCCAATCCAACATCCCTACGCTGAGGGTCCCCTCTCTTCCTCCAGTGTTTTGTTTATAACTCCTATATTTGTATATATACTTTCCACACCTGTTATTGTAAATGAAGTTGTGGTTTGCATTCAATATCCATATTATCCTTTTATCAGTTAATTCCTAGACTGAAGCTACTCAGCATGTAGTAGCGTGTAGATCTCATTGCTTGATTTGAAACACCAGAGAAGATACTGGTTATTTGGCTGAACATCTCAATTTGGGTCTTACTCTTAATATGGTTTAGATTTTAGAGTCTCTTCAGGCAGTTGGAATTGTCATGTGGATTTCATGAGCTAACTTGCTGCAATCACCGGCTTTGAAACTCTTCACTGCTTGTGAAGAAATGCTTTTCTTCAAAATTCTCCCAGTTGTGTTTCCCTCTCGTGGCAGTTTGAGAAATGTTTGTACAAATGCAAAATATGTCAAAATTGTTAAACTTCATATAAATATATAATAATAGGGGAGAAAGATGGATTTCCAACTAAGGAATTAAAAAAAAAAATTGGGATTATAGGAATTTTTACCACTTAAATAATCATTGAGCTCTCCACTGTAACTTACAGTAATATAAAAACAGGTAGCAAAGATGATGTTTAAAAAGTTCCTCAAAGGCCAAATTTTATTTATATGCTCAATCGTAATAGTTTTTTAACTCTTTATCATTTTTTGTATTTGTGAATCTTATTTTGACAGAGACTAAACATGGAGGAAACAAAAATGGAAAGAAAGAAAGCCTCTCTGGAAGCTCATTTTTCACCTGGTTTATGGTAATTGCTTTGCTGGGAGTTTGGACATCAGTAGCAGTTGTTTGGTTTGAACTCGTAGATTATGAAGAAGTTCTGGGTAAGAATTTTATATCTTCTTACAGTATATTAAGATCCTTCCAATACATTAGCTGATATGCATTAAATGGAGGCCATTTTACATTTCAGAAAATATCCAAACTTTAGTTTGGACTCTGCATAGCAGCACCTATCTAGCTAGGTAAATTAACTAATGTCATGTTTGGAAATGACCTGTAAGATAAAGCTAAGAATAACAACATGCTTCAAAGGTTTTTTTTTAATGCCAAATTCTAAGTTGATGTTAAAATGGAGCTTTAATAAAACTGGAAAACCCATTCTATTGAAATACTGCATTTGCTACAGAATTAAAGAGTACTCAAGGATAGATTTTTTTCATCTGTTCGTAAAATGTATGCAGTACTTCCTATGAAATTTTTAATACAGATGCTTTGTTTCACTTTAGGCTCTTAGGAGCTTGTTGCATTGGCTTAAAATTGTGCGGCTAATGTTATCGCCCTTACTAGAGGATGTGTTAAGGATGACTTCTCTGACATCTTCTTGTGATTCAACAGTAGAACGACCTCATTTTTCAACTGAATATAACTCTGTTATATCATGACATGACTATATTGAGATACTATTATTAATATCCAAAGGTGAAAGTGCTGGTAGGTTTTATGCCCTAAATACGAAAGTGTATGACCTTAGGTAGATCTGCTATCTCTGATCTTGCAGGCTTCAACATGCAGTTTTACAACTGCTGGTTTTACAAGCTTTACAATTTTACAGGTCTGTTGGTACATGATATTTGATCTGTACTAATTTTAAGAAAAGCTTTTGTTTGGAAATTTAACTGGGTTTAGTGATGTGAATAATGGTTTCTATATTTTTACCATGCATGCAGCCAAAGCAAAGGATTTCCGTTATAACTTGTCAGAGGTACTGCAAGGTAGGATGTTGGAGAAATAAAATTATTTTACTGTCCCGTAGCTGAAAACTTTTGTTCGACTTTTCATGTTTTTAATTCGGGAAGAAAAAAAAGTTTTATTCTTCTACCATGACATGAAAAACTCAGCCATTTCTTTTTCTTTTCAATTGTTTTTAAAACAATTTGTCTTATTCTTAGACTGTTACATTTATTCTATAGTGTTTAACCATGAATCAATAAAGGTCATTTCTAAAAGATTGCTCCATTATGATGGTGATGACCATACTATAGATTATTCTAGATCCAAGTCTGATTTCTTTTTCTGTAAGCATCATATTAAGAATTATTATTCATATATTTTAATAGAAGTCATTTTCTGCCTCCATTTAAAGATGATGAGAAATTTAATAATTAACTGACAAAAAGGATGGCCCTACAGAGTATTCCTGCAAGCTGTCTGTGGAGTTATTGTCCTATTAAAAGTTAAGCTGGAATTTTAACAACAGGACTTAGATCAGTACTCACTTGCTGATCCCAAGATATACCAAATGCTTGATACCACAGTTCTATGCTCAGGTTTGTTTTTGAAGAGAAACTGGGTTCTCCTTTGCTTACATCCATGACTGGTAGAGCTGCAGCTTCAAAACAGAAAAAAAAAATGAGGCATCTGATGACTCAGTTGCTTAGAAAAATCTTTTTTGATTATACTTTAAAGGGACTATTTTAAATGGATAACTTTTTTTGGCTGCATTAAATGTCATATAGTTACTGACAAAATTATGAATATTATTTCTTTATCCAAGAAGTAGATTGCTTCTGTTTACTGAAACAGAAACTATGTAGCTATCTTTTTTTTCCTGAGTAGAATGTCAAGCAGCATATAAACTGAAAACAAATTATAGTGATTTGATTGATTCTTCTTTTAGTTATTTTTTTCCTGCTGGAACTTGCAGAATGTTTCTTGTAAAGTTAAATTTTATTCTGAGCAAAGCATATTCAGATAAAGTGCATCATTGACTTAGATATTTGTTGTACAGTCTTCAAGCACCAAAAGAAATGTGCTGAAAAATATTAACATGTCAATATTAAAATATTAACTTTATAGTCCAGCAAGTGCAGAAAGGAACCTAAAATTATCCCAGAAAATATAAAATGTGGTTAAGCAAGCAGGACTAAATCGTCAAAAAAGTACAGAAACAGCCTAGAATTGATAGTCAAGGATATTGAAATCACTGTTTTGCAAACAAGCTTTTGATTTTTTTTTTTTTTTTTTTTTTAATTTCTAATTCTGTCCTCCTCTTTCTGTATTTTTAGGCAAGCTTGGTATTTATGATGCTGATGGAGATGGAGATTTTGATGTAGAAGATGCTAAAGTTTTGCTAGGCAAGTACAAACACAGGTGGAATAATCTGTATAATTTAGTTGTCATGGTTCATTTTTGGTTATTATTTAATGTTACAATTTTTTCTAATTGAATATTTGAAATCAATTCTTTTTTAATGAAAATTTTAGGAACTTTTTCTTTTCTTTTTTTCCTCTTAATATGCAAATATATGTGGGAAGTATTTAGTACTTACAGGATGATCTTGAATTTTGGTGATTCATGTAACTATATCAACAATTGAAAGATCATTGTGATTATTAATAAATTAATCAGATTCGAGGCTTAAGGTGCTTCAAGATTTGAAACATTATTCATGCAAACATATTAAGCGAAGCCCATTTTGACATATGTTCTAATAGGTGTTTCTTTTTATTTAAATTTTTGCCTGTATTTCTTTAGCATTTTTAGATTTATTTTAGCAATATTTTTAGCTATTTGATTTGTTTAGTATTTTCTTTCTATTCTGAATTCTTTACAAGGTTGTTCAATTTCTCTGGCCTTCAGAAATCCCACATATTTGGGGAAAGGGTCATTTATTTAGTCATTTACTTCACTGGTCATGAAAACGCCTGTAATCAAACTTATTCAACCACTTTTCAGTGATGTGAATGTGAGAGGCACTCCAAAGAATCTCCAATGCTCTGAGAGACTTCAGAGCTACAAATTCCACATCAATGATAAAATATTATCTTACTCAAGGTTTATGTAGTTGTAATCCTAATCTTTCAGTCTATTTCTCCCAGATATTTATGTAGTATATGGAAAGCGGATATCATGCTCTACTCTCATTTCTGTTAGTGTCATTCAGACTGCCAGGTCGGTAGCCAGAAACCTGCTGCTGCTTTATTATATCTGTTTTATAGAACATGATAATAGCTAGTGATTTGACTAGCACACAACAATAGTTCCATTATTAGCTTGTCTTATCATGTATTTAAACCTAGTATTTCAAATGTGACATTAAAAGGTTACAGATGAAAATTTGTTTTCTGTTTTTGAGAAAATAATTAGAAATGTGATTTTTTTTTTTTCTTATCTAAATTCAGGGTTATTTTCTGCAATATAAGGGAAATAGTCAATTTAAGAAAATTACTGGACATCAATAAATAGTATTTTAATATAGAGTCTAATTCATTTAGTTTAAGTTCACAGCAATTTATTGTGCTGGTTCCTATTTAAAATGCTTCATTCTTTTCCCTTCTTTACTATTATTAAACCAATGTAATAATTTTTTTTTTTTTTACATTACAGTGGCTTTGTGTGCCTTTCCATAAGCTTTAGTTTTCAATAAGAATTTAAATATTTGATTTGTATTTTAATAATAAATGTATTCTGAAGTTCATTGTGAGAAATACTTCTATCAGTGTGAATTTATTTTTTATTTCAAAAGTTGATATAGTAGTAAATAATTTAGAATATAAGCATTTAAATTTTATTTATTTATTACATCATATATTGTAGAATCTGTTCTTTTATTTGCTGAAATCAGAGGAGATTTGATGTTCAAATTTTCCCTAGGCATTTTTGTAGTTTTGAAATAAGCATATCTGAAAATCTCCCTCCTCCACACCCTCTAAAAAAGTGCATGAGGGGAAGAAAAGACCAGTTACCCTTAACACTTGTTATAGTGTTATATCTTTTTTTCTCTTTTTTTAATTTAACATTTTGGAAATGTATATACCATCCTTATGGTAGGAATAGCTACAGGACTTAAGATAAAAATATAATGAATCTAGTACAGAGTTGCCTCATGGATTTTCTTTTTCATGGATATATATATATATATTAGAATTTGGGCCTCCATGTTTGTATTGAGTTTGTTTATTTGTTTATCTTCATCCCCCTTATCATCCCCGTTATCCCCTAGCCAAGGGATGGCTATCTCTTACCAAATTATCTTTTGAAATTATCTTTATTAGTGATAGAAAGTTTAGTCGTCTTCTCATCCTGCTTTTCTTTCTTTATACTCCTGCTCCTCTTTAACAGAACGAAGCTTTTGCATTTTCTTCTTGTTTCATTTATTATCCTGGCTGTCTAATGGGCATTCTTACTCCAATTGATGGAAGATGGTTACTAAGTTACTTCTTGTGCCAATTTTTAATCCTTAATAGTTCTTTCTGTTTACTGAACTCTTTTTGGTAATTGGAGCAGAGGCCTTTGAATCTTCTCCTCCATAGTTTTGTGTTATCGGTTGTTCCTTTTCCCAATTTCTTTCCACCTCATTTTGTTTGTTCTTTGAAATAAACTTTTAGCTAAGGACAGAATTGGTGACTTTCATAGGATTTTAAAAAACCCTTACAGAGGAAGCAGCCCTGCCTGTTGAAGTAGAATCCTTTGCGCCATTTTTATACTTTTTTATTCCCCTAATAATAATAATAAAAATTAATAAACACCCAAAAGGAAATAAATGGTAGAATCCTAACTTTTTAAATGAGTATTTTTTTTTCTTTATAGCTGAGCTATAACAGAAAAAGGTTGCCGATTGAGAAAACCTGTGGTATTACAGGAGAAATTAAAGAATGATTAAGCACAGTTGAGCTTCTTAGGGTATTTATTTTCCACTTTTTTCTTACTTATTTGTATTTTGCTCTAGCATCTTCAAGTATTAAAGGCTCACATAATTCCCTCTGTTATTAGGTGTTTACAGGTGAAGAAAGGCTTTTTTCGTTTTTTAATTAGTTATAAAATCACCCTTACCCTAGGCTGGTTGCAGTAATACTTGTATAGTTAAGTATTGTGGCTCCTTAGATCTGTGTTTGAGACAAGTGGCAATTTTTAGACTTCTTTTGCAATAAAGCAGGTATTTCCTTTAAGTCACTGATTTGGCATAACAAAGCTGCCTGCTGAGGCAGTTCTATTTTTGTCATCAGATAATTTTAGGTACTTCTTATCATGCTTGTGTACACTTACCAGTACACGTGTTTGACTTTGAAAGGCAATTCTTCTGCATGTGGACAGTGCCTCGCATATTTAAAAGTTTGCTGTCTTCATTGAAGGCAGATTTGTTGGGTGTTCATCTATGCTTTATACTTTTTGTTTGATTGTTTAACTGTTTATATGGAAAGTGAGAACTTACAAAATAGGATGTGTTACTCTTTCTTTTTTTTCTATCTTAAACCTCTTTTATATTTAAAATGCATTAGATTCATCTTAGGTAGTTTTTATAAAGAATTTTTAGGAAGTTTTTTTTTTGTTCTTTTTTTTTGATAAACACTGTAAGATATATCTTTCAATTTCTAAAATTCTCTTTGGTCTGCTACCCTTTGCAAGGAAAATATGCTGCTGTTATATGTTACAGTTTGTAGAAGTAACTGCCTGACATTCCAATTCTTGAGTTAGGATGGGTATAGGAGCCTTCTTGTGCTTCTTTGCATGTTTTCAGAAATACTGTCCAAAGGTTGTGTAAATACATTTTCTTTTTAAATCCATTTAAAGCTTTTTTTTTTTTTTTTTTTTTTAAAAAAAAAGGCAATTATACAGGTATTTATAATTCTGTGTTTTCAACGCAGTGCTTTCTCTTTGATTCAGGTTTTCATTCTTAAATTCAGATTTCATTCTTCAATAAAACTGCTTATTTTGATTTCTGTCTTTGCATCTTACTTGGTCCAAAGTTTATAAAGCAATTAGAATGATGATTCACAACCCTGCAAAAAGTTAAGTCTATAAAATTTAATTTTTATAGAACTAAGCCATGGAAGAAGTTGGAGAGGGGTATTTAAAATACCTTGATTGCCTTCTGGATTCAGTCTGTCATTTTTAAACCTTTGGGCTATCCAGTGAAAAATTAAAGAGGATGGCTGGTCACTGAAGTAGAGGTTCTGGACATCCAGGTACAAGGATGTGGAACATCATGGACTTGGAAGTTTCCTCAGAATTATCATTGATACTTTCACTATGGGCTGTAAGAAAAATGTGTTGAAATGTGTTAAGTGTCTCTGCCATACACTCCTATCTTGAATGTTTCATAACCTGCACCTAATACTGTTTTGTAGCGTGCATGTGCAACAGGTTCACTTGATTTCTTATTTGTTTGTTTTTGTTTCAACATCTTGTCTTCACCCTTTGCCACTTCTCTGCTTCTTCTTCCAACATAAACACAGGTTTGTTCTGGTTAGAAGTGGGGGAAATTCCTCCTCTTCCTCCTTAAAGCTTGTTTTTCATTGCTTGATCATTCTGTTACACTTTGCACAGAATGGAAAAGCTGAAATGTTAATTATTTAGTAATAACTGTAAAATTTTGGATTTTATTACCAAAAAATATAAGAGAGATCATTATCAATGGCTTATTTGTATTTTAAACAGTGATGAGATTGGTATGTCTTAGCCCAGGTGCTAAGTCCTGGTCTCAAACAGTTTAGATACAATAAACTTTCTTCACTGTTCTGACATCTCTACCTCGGCCATCTCTGTTTAAGATTTTCTATGCAACCATACAAAAGGATAATAAAAATAAATTCTAATCTCTCTTTAGTTTGGATACTTGCTGATTTTTATCTATTCTTCTGTATGTCCTCAATTTTGAAATTAACTTCTGAGCATCAAGTGCATCATGTAGAATATATATCATAGAAATGATGATTAGTAAGCATGTTCAGAAAAACAAACAAGTGAGCAAACTCTAAAACAAAGCAAACAAACAAACAAAAAAAAAGAAAAACACAACAGTCCTCACTTCTAAACAAAATCAAAATTCTGCATGAAAAAGATACGTTATATTAATAATGTCTATAACATGTTTTGTTTAAATGAATGGTTTCCTTTTAAATGTTATTCACAGCTGTTAATTACACTCTCAAACTGGAAAATGATGGTTTAAAAGAGTCAAATTGGATAATTTTAACTAGTGGAGGGTTTCTAAGTCTTTAAAACATGTTTTTTAGTATCAGTAAATGTCACCAGAAGAGAACTGAATTTAAATGTAGTTGTTTTAGGATTAGAAAGAATAAAAGAGAAACCAAAGCTGCCTTCTTTAAAATACCAGTGAATTATGTGCATGTTTATTGTCCAAATTACAGTGTGTACTTTGCAGAATGAAACTTTTTTTTTAACCCCTTTCTATTCCTTATTAGCTTTCCTGTAACAACTGCTGTCTGTGACATGTCTTTCACAGATCCTCCTTTTACAGTTTTCTCTTTCTGCCTAACTGCTGTCCTTTTTTTTTTTTTTCTCTTTCTCTTTCCTATATTCTTGTGTAGGCCTGACCAAAGATGGCAGTAATGAAAATATTGATTCCCTAGAGGAAGTCCTTAATATTTTAGCAGAGGAAAGCTCTGATTGGTTTTATGGCTTTCTCTCATTTCTCTATGATGTATTGACTCCTTTTGAAATACTAGAAGAAGAAGAGAGCGAAGCTGCAGATGACGTTGATGGTACGTCACAGAATGAAGGGGTTCAGGGAAAAAAGACTTGTGTTATTTTGGATTTGCAGAACCAATGACTGAGAGACTAATTTGATGGGCTTTCAAAAATGTCCACGAAATCATCAGTCTTAATATGACAGGAATTTATGGCCTTGTGGGGGAACTCCTGAATGGATGCTTTAAACATTGAACTAAAATCAGCCATGTAATGTAGTTTCAATAGTTGAAAGCCTTTCAGTGACTCTTCTATTTTTTGTGACCGGAAGACAAGTACTACATGGTTCTGTAAATACGTAGAATGAAGAGTGTATCAGTAGTTGCGTAGTTGATTTCTGTATGATTTTGCTTCAATTTGTGCATTTTGTGCACAAAACTTACAAAACTAAATGTAATAACCTCTGCTGTTAACATTATAACATTTGTCTTTCTAGTAAACATTAACAGAAGCATTTTGTTACCGCCTTGATTGTAAAGTATTCTGGCATGACTTCATTATGTAAATATATATTTACATGTTAATCCTAAATTATAGACATGATAACAATAATTCTCCTGTTATATATAATTTTAATAAATGACTTATTTTGTGATTCATGGATTTCTCAGATAGATGCTTTTTACCAGTTCAAATAATAAAAGCACTTCATTGAAAGTGCCTGAAAATTTTACAAAAAAAGTATTTTAAGTTAGCCAACATTTATTGCATTCAGAAAATGGTATGTCATTATATGGTTTATTCCCACTGATTTGTCTGTTTTCAAAATAAGTTTTCAGTCATATCTTTTTATATAAAAACCCACCACAAGGGCTTTTCTGATCTTGTTTCAGTTTTAAACATGGGCCTTTTATGAGAGTGAGAAGCTGTGATTATGTATTTCTTATGTAATGCTGAATATTAAAGATTAATTAGAAATTAGAATTTAATGTCGTCTATTTCTTGCTAAATTCAAAAACTTAAGTTTTGGAAAGTTTAATCCTCCCCCCCCCCCCCTTTTTTTTTTCCCCCTGTAAAACTGTTTTGGAGCAGTTGTTCCAAAAATATTTTGGTGTATTTTGTCTGCTATCATAAAATTACTGACTTAGAAAGGGCAGTTTTATAATTGTGCTCTTCAGTTTGTTTTGGTTTCCAAAAGCTCTGAGCTGTCATTTTAATCCATGAATACTGTACTCAAACAGTTTACTATTAACAGTTGGACAAAATCATTTGTAAGAATTCCTGCTAATTTTGCTTAGTTTTATATCCGTTTCCCATGTAAGGCTTATAATGAAGTCGAATGCAGTCTGAAATTTTAACCTGTTATAATTTAAACATTTTTTTTACTTGCTTTGGCATGGCAACTTTAAAACAATTCAACATGCGTGTTCAAAAAATGAAATCCAAATACAAGATGGTCCTACCTAATCTTAGAGGAAAAGCACAAACAAAGACAAAAAAAAAAAAAAACAAAAAAAAAACCTGTTGTATGGTATATGCAGAGCAGAAATGAATGCTGCTGCTTAAGATTTTCATTTGAACCACAGGAAACATCAGACACATTTTCTTTCAACTATTTAACAATTATGATTGTTAAATACATAACATAGAGTTAATAACAAGTAACTTGCATGTTTCTTAATCTGGGAGAGATGAGGCATAAGATTAAAAAAAAAAATACACATTATTAAAAATACATGCTGGTAGGTTTCTGGAGTATAACTGAGACGTTTCTTGTTTCTTAGCAAGTGGAGGAAACTTGCAAAGTATTTGAGACCTAGGAAATAAACAAGGATTTTCCTTTTTTTCCCCATTTTTCCTATTTTTTTTTTCTTTTTTTCCTCCCCTCCTCCCTTTCCTCCTACCTTCTCCAGAATGTAATTTTTTTGCAGAAGTTTTTGGCTGTTGTTCTGCCTCTTAACCGTTAAATTCTTATCAATGGTGAGAAGTCTGACTGTACTTCCAAAGTTAGTGGTTCCCCCCCGTATTTTTAGTTATGTTTATTGTTATATTTGACAGGAAGTTCTTGGCTAGTGAAGGTGGTAATAAGATTCAGATGAGTCATGAGTTATGTCAGTGTGGAAGTTCTGCAAAGAAGGCAGTTTAGTAGCAAAAACGGTATACCAATAAGCAAAGGAATGAAGTGATGGAAGTGAATTGTTTTTTCCAAGTCTCCACAAAATTTATTTAAAATATGTTGATAGAATTGAAATCTAGATTTTTAATAAGATGTGTGCCTTCTATCAATGATATAAAATACACTGAACATACTAATGTTTTTACATTATGGCCAAACAACTGTAAAGTTGATAAAAATTAAAATAATTTTAAAGGCAAAGCTGCTGTTTTCTATCACTTTTTTTTTATGAGAACTTAGGGTAGAAGAAAATTAGTAACAAGCATGAAATGTTTTTTATGAGGAAAATACAGTGTTTAAATGATAGGAACTTAATAGTTGTTGTAGATAATAATGAATATTAAATAATTTATACAAAATTGATCACAAAGCTTTTATTAAATCATTAGTTACCTTTGCATTCCTCACCGGTCACTTAAATAAAATTTTGCAGAGTTGCAGAAATAGATGGCTTTAAAAGAGGTAAAATGTGGCTTCTAAAAAAACAGTTGTAGTCTACTGTGGCCAGTGTGTAGGGTGCTTTGCTATGCCCTTTTCCTGTGTTGGTAAATATTTTAACTGCCAGTCTTGAGCTAACAACCTTCAAAACAAATGTTGCGTTAACCTGTGGAGCAGAAGCTTTTGCTTGCTTTGTTGTGTTATTAACATAAGCAATTTATAGGACAAAAGTATATAAATAGACATGAAATAGCTGAGAATTTATAGAAGGTTTGAACCCCAGATTTCTGTGACCACCTTCAACAATATTCAGTTAAATAGTAAGAGGGTTTTTACATGAAACATACAATATTCATAACACATAAAGCAACTTAGAATTGAATAAACAGAAAAGTGTTTGCATAGCTCTTGAAGTTACTATTGCAAGAACTTTTTTTCTCAAAAAGCTCTTGTTTTTTGAGTTTGTTCAATCAGTCACTTTTGAAATTTGTTTCAAATTCAATGTTGTCATCTATAGGTTTCATTCCATGTTAATTCAGTGTTATAAGTTAGCTTCCAGTGGCTGACCTTAGAATAAATTAAGTTTTTATGATAATTGTTCTTGTAGATTATTGTTGGGTAGAGGAGTAGAGGAAGAATTCATTGAAATATTAAGAGAATTTTCAGTTCATAAGAGTTAATGTTTAGATAGGAAAATCAAAAATGTATTTTAAACATAAAGTAGTTAGTATTCAAGAGCAGGGGAAAGTTAGTGTATACGGTTCATTCATTTTGGAAATATACTTGCTATTTTCTGTATTCAGTAGCCATCAGTTAAGTAGCTGTAGTAATGGTGTCAAAGCAGCCAGAAATTGATTATTTACTGTCTGCCTTAAGAGTGGTCAGGATAGCATCTTTGGCCAACCAAGGCAAAAGACTTATTTACTGTCTTCTTATGTCTTTGATACAGGATGCAACATATGTCTGTGACTTACCTTCAGAAATGAAAATGCTTTCTGCTATCTTTCAAACAAATTGAAAGAAACCCTCAAACCCAAACTGTAAAGCTTCTCCCTGCCATTCAGTTAACTGAACAAAGAATCTCCTTTCTGTCAGCATAAATTCTCACCAAATATTGCTGTATTTCATAAAATTTAAAGCAAATGGTTCAGTTTCTGTTAGTTCAGAGGCCTTGGTTTAAAAAAACAAGCAGGCCATCCTTTAAAAAATCCTTTCTCTCAGTTGATCCTGGGTCTCCAGTTCAGATTTTCCTTCTAAATTTATGCAGTTAAATAAGCGAGATTTTAGAGCAAGTTAGTGAGAATGGATCGAGAATTTTTCTTGCAATATTTTATGCTAGCTATGTGAATTACAAAGCTCTCTCCCATTTGGGAGGATTTGGGAGACTATTTGGGAGACTTGGTCTACCTGGCAATATATATAGAGTTAACAAGTTTATATATATATATATATATAGATATATAGATATGTATCGGTTTAAGGTAATTTAAGGTAAGCGGCTTCTAGACTGTAAGTTACTTTGTTTAGCAGAACTTGTATACCCAGTGTCGTATATTATAAATGCAATAGTAATAATTAATATGCAGGTGCATACACAAAGAATCCCAACTTTTTCTACCTTGCCGTTCTGGAGAAGGGAAGAGAGGGAAAGCAGGTTGACACTAGCATCTGCTTACAGCTTTATATTTGATTTCATCATCTCTTGATTTCAACATTTTTGTTATCTTTCTGGGTGATGAGGGAGATTTTGTGATAAAAAAAGTAAAGCCTAAGAGCTCGTGGAAAGCTTGCTGGTGTAATAGCTTCTTTGCACTTTTTTAGTGCTTTTTAAGGCAGCGGTTTGAACAAAAACCCTAAAGTTTAAAATTTTAATACTCTTTCTGTTCTGTTATCCATGCTGTGATGCACAAATTGTTGAAGGGTAGCATGCAGGATATGCATGCTGTCAGCAGCTTTGTGCTGTCCTTGAGCACATGTATTTTCTAGAGTAAATGTGAAGTAGCCTCTTCCTTTTCGCATATAGATGGATAAACTACCTTAAATTAACTTAGATTTGCTGCGTGATGTTGCAAGTTAAAAGGATTTAGGCAGATAGATGTTGTGGTGAAACTGGTATATGGAAATTAGTTCATGTGTCAAAGCCTCTGAATAGCAAAAATAGTAAAATAAATAAGTGTTACTAAATGAAGAATATAAAGTTTGAATAACCAAGGAACAATGTCACGTTTCTCGGTATAAAAATATGTGACGAGAAACTGGCAATATTTTTGAGATAGTGTCTAAAAAGATTAAGTGCTTTGTGCTATCCTTTTTTTTCTGATTTAAATTAGTATTCATATATTTTTGTTTTGATGAAATTCTAAAGCTGTGATCTTCATTAAGGGTTCTTATTGTGGATGTTGTTCTTGAAGTTTTTTCTGAGAGGAAAATGGAGGAAGTAACTGGATTTTGTTGCAGAATTAGATTGCTTGGTAATACTCTTAAGTTTCAAAGAATCAGTTAAGTCAAGATATTTCCTAAGTTTTCTGCCATTAAGAATTATGTAATAATAACCACTTGGATATGAGCAGTGTGAGTTTTGTATATCTTTTTAAAGTAGATCTTTGGAAAATGTTAGAGAAAATATGTTTACCTGATCTGTATTTTTAATGCATTGGCTGAAATGGCATTCATCTTTGTCGTTCTTCTATATGCGCTTATAAATTTCTTTTACCAAGGCCACCACTGGGGTTTTTTTTTGACACGTAATCAAATAGGAAAAAAAGAAACAGGAACTTAAAACTAGATCAAAAAGGTCTTACAGCACTTGAACAGGAGCCTCAATTTTTGCCAGTGAGTTTACCCAGGTGCCACATTTTCAGAGAAGACATTCCCTAATTGTTTTCATTTTGAAAAAGTTACTTAGTTTTGCACCTACCTCTTGCTTCAGGCAGGTTGGGATTCAGAAATGAGATTTTCCTATATTGTAGTCATCTTAGGGATCAAGTCTGACAGATATTAAGGTGGATAATCTTGTGATTATTGCATAATTAAGATCTTGAAATATATTATTCTACAGCAAATAGGTCCATTCATTTTACATTACAATATAGGCAAGCATTGATGGGTTGCTGAGTATGTGATATTCCTTGTATAAAAATAATGATATTCATTGTATAGAAAGTAGATTAAAATTAATTACAGTTTGTCTGAATGTTTATTAGCAAGTGAAACATCAATAAACAGTGATTAGATATTTTGTAATCTGCCTTTCAATATAGGTAATATTTTTATACATTATTTTTTTACATTGTTTCAGATATGTGTATGTTAATGTTCGTGTGCAAAAATCAATAAAAAAAAATTTGGTTTATTTTTAGAGTTTATCTTCAATTTCCAAAAGCATTTCATTTTAATATGAAAAAGGAGGTTGCTGGGAACAAGTTTACATATGGCTTTGTCCTGATTAATTCCCTGGATTTTACTGTTTGTTCCTGCATTGTTGAATGTAACATGGCAAAAAGTGGGATTCTGTTTCTGTGGGATTCCTTTTTTATGAAGAGATGATTTATTTGATCATAGTTGTACTGTATTGCTCTGTATTTCATCAGTTCTGATAATCTGTGCAGCAAGAGCTCAGCAAAACTTTCATATCGCAGACTGAAATAGGAAATAGGAAAATTAATTATAAAAGTTTTTTTTTTTTTTAAGCCTGACCAACCCATTTTAGAAAAAAAAAAGGCAATAATGTCAGTGTTCATGGTTTGAAAAGATGTAAGGTAGAAATTAAATGTAGCTTGATCACAGTGTCATTTTTAACATGTGGAATTAAATATATGATTTATTAATGTGGTTTTTTAAAGCATAAATGTTGAGGTATATTGACACAGTTCAGGTAGTTGTGTATTACTCTCTGGGAGTTTAAATTCAAGATACAGATGTCTGGTGTAGAAGCCTGGTATGTCTGATCAGAAGTCTAATTTTGGAACATGTGAATATGTCAATTTTTTTCTTTTTCAAAACAATATATGAGTTAGTATATTTAGCAAATCTTGTGTTATCTTTTTTAGTCAGTTTTCCTATAGCAAGCCACATAATTTTTAGGGTTAATGTACTTGTGCTTAGAGCATTTAGGTTTTAAAAATTAGGGCAGCATGGTAGTGATAACCCAGACTCTTTGTGATACTAGAAGGATGAGGCTAATTATCATTTATATTTTGGGGAAGGCTTTTGCTTAATTCATACATCCTTTTCCACAAGATGCTTAATGACCTCAACCTTTGTTAGGTAAAGGGGAAAGAGGGCAGTCAGTATCTTGCAGACTCTCTCGGGAGAGCAAGGCCTATTTTAAGTAAAAGTCTTAAGGAAAATACCTTTTTTACTGAAATGAAATTGCAGCTGCTTGTTAGGATTTGAAAAATAACTTTGACAAAACGCATGTTTTTATTGGATAATAGTATTCAAACTACTAGAAATAGAAAGGAAAATAAAACAAGACTTTTATATATTTAGTGACGTGGCATAACAGGAAATATTCTCCCCTCTTTGCTGTGTACATTTTGAAGTTTCCTTCTTAATTTTGAGTTGAATTTATTCAAGTCAGTTTTTATGAAATATAGATTGTAATTGATCTGTAAGAAAAAAAAATCACTTATGCTATCTTTAGTATGTAGCCACTTAGATTTGAAAATTTATATATTTGTTATGTATAAAATTATATAGAAATGCAAGCTGATGGATTTGAGAGAGAACAGCTGCAATACCTACCAAAGAAAGCAGTCGGGATAGTGGTAATAATTGCTCGGCACGATGCTGTGTGGAGAGAACTCCACATAGTGGGGAGCTGAGAGAGCTGGGCCTCAGCCTGGAGGCTGTGCAGTCTCCTTCTCTGGAGATCTTCCAAATCCGCTTGGACGCAGTCCTGAGCCCCTTGGTGCTCTAGGTGACCCTGCGTGTGCAGGGGGGTTGGACTAGATGATCTCTAGAGGTCCCTTCCAACCTTAAGCTTTCTATGAACCAAGCTGGCTCTAAAGAATTCATTAACTCCTCGAGGTGTGTGCAAGCAAGTGGGGGGTTTGCTTAGGTGAGTTAACCTTGCATCTCAGTACCTGCTTGCTTCATTCTTCATGAGCAAGCATTTGGTATCTCTCCATTGCGTGGTACTCGGTAAAAATAATTTTTTACCTGACAGATCTGAAAATGTTTTATCATGGCTTTGAACATCACAGGTGTATTCATAACCTGTTTCCATTTTACAACATACCAGGTGAGGAGCCAGGAGGGGTAGCCAAGAAAAAAACTAAAGTCAAAGGTATTTTAATATTATTTTTGTCAGTGAATCTTAGCAGATATGATGTCTGTAATGCATGCGTGTTGCAAATAGGCATTGAAGGTTATAATAATGTTTACTAATATTAACTGTGTTGGCTAATTATTGTCTGACAGTGAAACAAGCTATTATTCACTCTATTTTGCAGTATTTCTTTTTTACTTGCTATAATTTAATGGCAACGTGAGTGCTTTCCTAATTAGAGATTCTTTTTCTATTTGTGAAACATTTTTGCAACAGTAATCTTTTTGTTTTATAAGCATTTAATGTTTACTACTAATTCTGTTTGGGAAAAAAATAATCTGATGCACAGACTTTTAGCCAAATGCTCTTTTAGTTTTAGTTACCAAGAATTCAAAGCACTATTATTGTCTTGCAATTGGACTTAAGTACCTTAACTTCTGCTTAAGTCTACAGTTGGTTAGTTTCATCCATTTCTTTCCCATGGAAGGAGAAATTTAAGTTCAGGAATTCTTCCCAGTTAATATTGTTTGTGAGAGTGATTGCAATGATCGTCTTAATTTTTCCAAGCTCAAAGTAAAATAGCCTGAGACCACTTTATGGCATATACTTGAAGGTCTCTTATTTGAGTTAATATGTTTATTAAATATTTATACAATTGTATAAAAGAATAAGTTGATGTATTTGAGAGGGAATGGGCATAATGCCTACCAAAGAAATCAGCTGGAATGGTGGTTATAATTATACATAAATATGTATATACATGTGTTATATATATTTGTATGTGTATATAAATTATATATCAATTTTAATAACATAAAAGTTTATCCAATTTGTAATTAAATGGCTACAAAAAATAATACATAATAGTCTAAATGTGTTTACTGCAAAAGACTAAGAAATTATTTAGCTCAAGGAAAGTATTGTATTCCAAGATAAACACTACTTCAGGTACTCCTTGACTTTTAAGATGTGCTCAGCTATTGTCACACAGCATGTTCCTATATGAAGAGTACAGTGTCTGTACTCTATTAAACACACATAGACTAGCAAAAAAAAAAAAAAAAAAAAGTGTAGAATAGAAGTATGTGAAAAATACTGTTTTTGTTCGTAATACAAAGTGACATTAGAGAAAAAAATGTATCTGCTGTGGAAAGCTCTCATGTTCATCTGAATTTTTCTTAGCATCTTTGCATGCAATTTGAAGTTTTCAGCTTTTGTTCTGCATTGTGTTTGGTATGAATTGGTGAAAATTGTGTGTTTCCAAGAATTTAATAAATATATCATTTAACAATTCATTCCTGGGCTTCGGTTTATTTTTCAAAGATGCTTGATATACGATTGAAGAACTGTTATGGTATATTTCCAAATACTTTATGTTTAAAAAGAAAAACAACAAAAAAAGAAAGATGATTTTAACTGGGTGATTGTTAACTTCACCAAAACATTGCACAGCTGTTAGAGGCAGCTGTTTAGAAATGTTGTCACTTTACTGCTCTTTACCTGAAATAACTATAGTTGGCCTCAAAAGGGCATTTATCTAAACACAGACACCTATTTTAGTTTTCAAATCTTATTTTTTTTTAAATAAGGTGGATGTATTACATTTTTTTGAAAGTAATTACAAATATGGCAGGCAGATAGTTAATGGAAAAATTTCTGGACTTTATTAAAGGTAAAAAATTGCTTACTGTTAGTGGTACAGTGACAGTATTTTTAAATAGGGAGCAAAGTGGAAGCAAACAAGTGAACTTTTAGATTTCAAGAATGCTGTCCTGACTTTTTTGTTGGTGCGTTATCTAGATACTACATTATAGCCAAATGAGTAATATAACTTAAATAGAGAAGTTCAAGGCATGCAATACAACCAGCATGGATTGCAAAGCAAAAATAAAGTAAAAATATAAGAATCAATTTATTATTATTACTTTGATTTCAGTGAATATGAATAAGCCACATTAAACAACTTTTTGCTGTTGATTAATTCGCCAAGGTATTATTATTTCTTTAAGTAATTTGTATTTGCCCTTCTTGTGTGTTTTATATATATATATATATGTACATACATATATATATATATATATATATATATATAAAAACCACACACACACACATATATATATATAGATATATATAAATACATTTCAACTTTTGGCATCATCTGTAGGTTTGTGTTATAACACTTTCACTCATTGTTTTATTAAGTTGAAAAAATCGTGAAGAATTTTTCCTTTGACTATGTTCTTGATTTTTCTAGGCCCTACAATGGTCACACCAATATCAAAGATTCAAAATGTGATGTGGTTTTCATGCCCATTGACAAAACTGTGGTTAGCATTCCCTAGAAGTTAAGCAAGAAAGTAAGATAATAGAGTAAGATGAAGTAGTTTAATGCATTATTCAGATGTAGTTACAGTAAGTTAAGGTTATTGGATGGCTGCATGGTGTGAGATACTGCTAAAAGTTAAAGCTGATTTGTTTAAATTACTTAAAGCTTAAGTAGTTAAACAAACATGTAAGTGTTTAACAAACCTTACACAAAAAAAGATCAAAGCATGTAGATAGTTGCTCATAAAATGTGTTCTGTGATTTAAAATGGTTCTCTTATTGAACATTTCCCCCTTTTTTAAATGAAAAACAAAAAAAAAGTAAAAGAAGCAATTAAAGAACCAGTCAAGAAAGTAAAGGAGAAGGAGCATTCCAAGAAGGATGAAATCAAAGATGAGGAAGAAAAAAAGAAGGCCAGAAAAGGAAAAGATGCTGCTGATCGAAAGGACAAGAAAACTGTTGAGATGGATAAACTAAAGAAAGATTCTGACAAAGTTAAAAGAGAAAAAGGAAAGGAAAAGGAAAAAGGCCTAAACAAAAATGTAAAATCCAAGGAGACTACAAAAAAATCAGCCAGTGAAAAGGATGGTACTACTCAGGCAGGAAAAGTTAAAGAAGCAAAAAAGATAGCTAGAAGTCCATCCAAAATTTCTGAAAGTTCAGCAAAGGAAGACAAGAAAGAAAAGAAATAATCAGAGTTCCAGTTGCGCTAAGTAGGAGTAGATCTGATGGATGAGAAATTCAATGTATTAATAAGCATATGAGAAATGTGGCAAGATCATGTTTTGTAGAAATAATAAGTGTAAAGAAAGGTTATATATAATTGGTTTTTGAAAACTGATACACATGTTCTGGCATTGTAAGCAAAAAGCAAAATAACTGCTGTGAAAGTCAAACATGTTCTTATGCTAATGTATCCTGGGTCACTATATATGTATTGAAAAAAGAAATACCAGATTAATGGCAGTTACTTTTAACCACACTCTTAATCTACATCTGATTTTTTTTTTTTTTTTTTGTATGAAAATGTTCTTTTCTTGGTATGGGGTTAAAGTGTAATGTTGCGTATCAAGTATAAATTTAAGAGCAAACAAGGATTACATGGACACATGCAGTGAAAATCCGTGAGATTTTTTCATTTCCCAAAAGCAGAGTATTAGTGGAATGTATTGTCATGAGATGATAGTAAGGAAATGTAAACTATTCTCTGTGAAACTTTGTTGCATTAGGAAAACTGGTAAAAACCATTGTAAAATTCGTCTGAATGTCTGTGTAGCTTTGCATTTAATTGTATGGCTTCAGGGTATACTCAACCAAAGTGCTACTACACTGCTTGTATGGATCCTGTGACAGTATATTCTGCCTTTTTTTCCCCTCTGTTATCTTTTGGTCTGAACTATTAACTTTTTGGTTTACTGTAGCCAGATTTTTCCAAATAATTCAACTATTCAAAATCAGAGTCAAATTTTTCAATGATCTTTCATTAGTAGCGGCCTTCCACTGGAAGCTTCTGGTGAATACTTACAAAATTGAGACCATTGCACTATTTATGGATGTTGTTGGGTTTCATTCCTAGTTAAAGAAGAGTGGTATTCTTTTATTACTGTGTTCTAGTTGAACTTGATTAGAGCTTCTTTTTTACAGCTATTAAGATCATTTTCTTCAAACAACACTTTTCAAGTACATGACACTTCTGTAAGCAATCTCCAAGTTAATTTGCTGTTATACCCTCTATATTTTTAGCAATGAGAAGTGATTTATCTGTCAGTCTAATTAGAATATATAGGAAGTTACAAAACATTTCTTCAGAAGGATTTATCCTTCAGTACTTTATTGAATCTATAATTGCTTTCTTGTTTATTGAGAAAAAGAATATTTTCTAATTTTACTAGACAAATAATGTTGCTTATTTTGTTGAAACATTAATTGCTCAATAAAATTACAAAAGATTCAGAACAATGTTGTGATGATAATTAAAGGTTCTTTTATTATGATATTGCAGGATTTTTTAAAAAGAAATACAGTGAAGTAGATATTGAGCTCATGCATGTGGGTGGTTGTAAGAATATTCTGAAGGTTGATTCCTATGTTCTGTTCTCTGTTCTGCCTCAATTTTCAGTATAATACTGTTGACAGTGCTTTTATGTGCATAGAGCACATGAATGTCTGCCTAAGATGCTTTGATCCCTAAGGTTAAAAGATGTGGTAATGGGGTAAGATGCAGTCTGATTCTCTGAGAGGAAACCTTTTTAAAAAATAGATTAAATAACAGCCAGAAGTAGTAGTACAGTACTTAGATAATTGAAAGATTTGATGTACTGAGCTATTTTTCAAATACTTACATATGTAGTAGGAAGGGGAAAATATGTGTTTTATGAACATTATGCTTCTGAAGACATCATTTGTTTGTCAAAGTAAAAGTTGTCTTCAGGAATCATATTTCTTAAATGCACTTGTGTAATGAGTTTTAATTTTTAAGTTTCAACAGTGATAGAGATGTATTTATTCATCTTTGCTCTGCTTGGTGCTAAGGTACACGTTTGATAGATGAACACTAATATCACAGTTGTTCTTAAGGGGGTAACAGGGAGATGCCATGTACCTCACTTTGTACCTCCCTAACTTGGAAGAAGTTGTAAATATCTGGAGAGTGAAATTTGGAATGAATTTTTAATTGCTGTACATTCATGTATGACCCAAAGTCTGTCTGGTCCTAAAACAGTTCATTTAAAAAAAAAATTTCCTTTGAGCAGCACTGTAGGCTATACAAATAGGCACATAATAAAATGAGATTTTTGCCTGGATATTTGTTGTGCTGTTATAATAATCTCTGTGAAGCATTATTGTGATCCAGATAACATGGCAAGTTACCACCTAAACTCAAAAAATGCACCAAAAGTAAAAATAGAGTGTAACTTTATTTTCATATCTGATGAAAGAAAATATCTTGCAAAAAAATATATGATATAGCATAGGTTTGCATAGGATACAGCAAGAAACACATATTTGATAGCTGATCTAGAAAGCATCAAAGCCGAAGTGACAAATGTACAAGGTAAACAAAGGAAAATTTGCTAGTCTCTTCTTTTATGCACTATAAGTGCTTGCTTGTTCTGAAGGACAGGGTATCTTTTGAAATACTTTGAATAATATTTTTTTATGAAGGAGAGAAAATGGTTACCTTAAAATGGATGTGTGTTATCAGAGGATATGGCCTCAGAACTTATTTGAAAATGTGCATATTGTAAGCTGGTGAATTGTGTGTGTGAAAGTAGGGTGGCTGTTGCTTCTCTTCCAGATTTTGAAGTCTGAGAATGTGGCCAATAAATAATTAGCTCTTTGCCCCCTCTTCTGTATTCAAAGCCAATTAGAGAATGAAGTAACTTATTATTCTTTTAGTCATTAATATTACTGCAGCAAAAAGTGAATGAAAGTTTTACCCAGGAATATTTTGGATTTTTTTTTTTCTTTTTTAATGAAGCAGGAGAAAATTGGCAAAGAAAAAAGGTGTAAATATGACTTTTTTTTTTTTTTAAATCTAGCTTGTGATCTTGACTGAATAGTAATGGGCTCCTAGTTAAGATACTTTTAAAAATATATTCAGTTTAGTTTAGGTATTACAAAAAGAAAAATTAGGATTAATTCATTTTTCTCATTTTCACATTATATATACTGGATAGTGGATATGTGCTTTTCACAGTCTGTAAAATAATAGCATCTCTATAGTTCACATGGAAATATTTTGAGATATACCAGTCATATCTGTAGTGAGATATATCTGACTTAGCAGAGACTTTATGATATATGTTTTAAGAACTTTAGTGCCTTGAAATACAATGCTTGCGATGTTTCATGTACCATTACTTCTTCAAGAGTCCTGGCAGCAGCAGAGTGCTCATTATAGATACCTCCTTTTATTATTATTATTATAATTCATTCTTTTCATTCAAGTAATTTCTTTGCGTATTACTCTGAGAAATCAGTTCTGTAGTTTTCGTTTTGTTTGCTTTCTCCCCTCCTCCTGAGGAGTGATGCTGTTTGTTTATTTTAGAAAATAACTTAGTTAAAAAAAATAAAACCAAATATCGGAAAATCATCCTAGGATCACAGGAGAATTCAGTTTGGAAGTAACTTCAAGAGGTTCAAGTAGTCCAGCATCCTAGTGAAAGCAGAGTCTACTGAGAGATGAGACCAGGCTACTCTGAGCTTTATCTCGTACGATCTTGAAAAGCCTCTAAGGATGGAGACTGTACAACATTTATGGACAGCCTGTTCCACTGATTGACTGTGCTCATAGGGAAAAACTTTTTCTTTATATCCAGTCAGAACCTGTCTTGTTTAAATCTTGCTTCAATCCTTCTTAAAGGATGACAGAAAAGAGGATTAGGCTAACATCAATAAATTCTTCTTGAGGATGTGATGTCTTAGGCTGTGGCATAATCTCTCAAGCTTTTCACTGTGCTTCCTGAAACTAGGACAGTAAATGAGAATTAATGGCCATCTTAATATTGGGCAGATGTTTATCTAAGATTTAGGTTACCTTTATCTCTTACCTTGATGTTGATCATTATTGTTATTACTTTCTTGCTTTTCATCTTATTTTCATCTAGAAAATACTTAGTGGTATAAATAGCAAGTGTCTTGGTGGCAGTGTCTCAGGAGTTAAAGGAAATGAGAGACAGACAATAGTAATATTGACAGACGATAATATTGAAGACTAAGTTAGATCTAAAGGTTTCTTTACAAATTTCTGTGTAATTTGTGCTTGTACATAACTAATCCTGTGTACTAAATCTTGGAAGGACTGATAATCTCAATGGTAATGAGCAGTATATTGTAAAGAACAAGGCAATTATTCATAAAAATCTACATAAAAAAAAGAGCCTGTGAAGGACTTTTTCTCCAAGAAGATAAAACAAACAAATTGCTGCATATTCTTCTTATAAATACTGAACAGAACATCAGGCTAGCTTAGTAATTTGCTTAGTTTTTTTGAATTAGACACAGCTGCTAAAAATTCAATTTATTTTTTTCTCATTTTTTTTTTTTTTAGGTTTGAAAATACATATTTGTATACTCTATGAATATACTTTAGTCTTTGTGTACATTATATCAGTATGGCCCTGTGGTAATTTATTGTTTGGATACCTTTTGAAGTGTTTAATGCCAGTTATTTTCTCCTTTGTGCTTGAAATAATTGGAACAAGATTGTCTCTTTCTTGATATATGAATATATGAATGATATACATTCTTGATATATGAATGAAAACAAACAAACAAAAAAAGCCCTAAAGTTAACTTTATAACTGAAAAATGCAGGCCTTAAAGAAAGATCTGTCCCAGCACAGACAACATCATCAGAGTCGGGGGACACCATTCAGCCTGCTGAACGGTTTGTCGAATCAGGTAAGGTCCCTGCGCCAAAGATGAAACAAAAAGCACACTGTTTCATTTGAACTATATTTGTTTCTTCATTATGGTGTTTTTCCTTTGGGTAGAAATGTAAATCTTTCATGCAATCGCTTTTATGTGGTGTTCTTTCTGCCGTAGTTTATTTAGTGGGAGGCACGGCTGGTAACTTTGTGTAAATTGTCTGCCACTGAAAGCTTGTAGCTTACATGTTGAGAAAGCCTTTGTCTGAGCTCTCATGAATACCAGTGGAACAATATCACATCAGATAATTTTATGCTGGTGTACAGTTGTGATTATAATATATATGCAACGATATATCCAGTTATTCATCGTAACAGCAGCTTTTCTGCATTAGGAGAAAAAACCTATTTTTATAAAATTATTCACCTGCTTGGGGAAAAGTAGGTGAAACACTATTACCATTTATAAACTTATGTATTACATTTATATATATATATAGGTAGATAGATAGATACACACATATATTTTTATTTTGTGTCTGTTCATAAAATCACATCTCAGGTTGGCTCAGGCTAAGCAGGTGAAAAATATGGAAGCTGTTGTACAACGATCATTCTCTTTCCCAATTAAAAACAAAATTGATATGAAAAAAATTGATATGTAATTTTAGTGATAGCACTGTTCTCATTTTCCGAATTGGTTTAACAACAGTAGAAAATTGTCTTGTTATTGTTGAATTCAATCACTTTGGCAGTTTTATACTTTTAAACTAAAATTAGAAAGTAGAAACACTAAGGCTATTCAGTGTTCACTTTTCTACAAAAACAAATGGTTTGTCATGAACAGAGTAAACTTGGTGCCTACTGTTGAAAATCACTTTCTTAAAAAAAGTGTTTAAAACATTAAAAATATATTTTTTTAAAGGTAAAATTTATTAGGTTTAAAAGCAGTTCTAGTAAAGATAATTTTCCCTGGCAGCTTTCAGATATGTAGTATGCATTTTAGTGTTATTCAGAGACTATATTTTCTGGTTCTTGGAAGAAGTGTATGCTACTAGATGGTTATATGAACGTAAGCATGATAACCCACAAAAGTGGAGCACATATTTAATATACTGAAATGCAGAATCTGTTTTTAAAGACTTAAATTGCTTTCCTCATTGCTTATAAAATATATTCAATTTAAGGTGTCATTTTTATGTGTTTATATAACTGATGCCATTAAAGACCTTTATTTGAAAATACAATTGTGATTGTTTTTACACAATTCAATTACTATTGAATTTCTTGATGTTAATTTTAGGACATTTATATGAAGGCAGCACTTCTTTACTGATTCCTGCGGTGTTCTGGGCTTGTGTGTTAAGTGATGTTTGCTTGGCCCTGAAATGAGTCTGGAATTTCTGCTGCGGTGAATTGCTTGGAGAAGTCCTTACTGTTGGAGTGCCAGTATCTTTTCTTCCTAACTTACTAAATAACCAATCTTCCATTTACTAAAATGGCTATTTAGTGTCAGACTTTGGCATGCTAGTGCCCCTGCCTAAATTATAGAAATGTGATGAATGAAAGTTCTTGGAAGGAGTGGTTATCTGAAGTAATGGCATTATTGCCACTGAGGAAAAGATAGGCACAGAACACCCATTGTAAGTAGCTGCAAGTAAATTCTTTCAGTTCATCGTTAGGAATTGATGCAATACTTTTGCAAGTGGAGAGTAAACAAAACCAAAATATCTCTGTAGTGTATGCGTTGCAGAGATTCATGAAATAAAACTGTACAGAACATGGAATGAGACTACAAAACGCTGCAAATCATGAGCAAATATATAGACTTCGTCCTTTGCACTTATCTCTGCTGCAACTTGTAATCCTTTCAGAGCACAAGAATGCTGAAGTAGAATTGGAAGAGGAAATGCACTCTGTTCTTCATGAAGCTCTGCATTTGCAGTCTGGTATGCACTAACACTTAGAAATCATTGAAAAATTTATGAATAGTGTCCTAGGATAGACAGATCTTAAAATTTTGTTTTTGATATGCACTTGAAATTCTTTTGCCATAAATCTATTTATTAGGCCATAAAGGCCTAATAAATAGATTTGTAATTCCCAAGAAAATTTTATCAATTTAATCAGCAAATTCTACTACTGTGGCCAATTATTCAAGAGTTGTTGGGCAGCAATAGTTCATATCACTAGTTTACAAGATCTTACTTAAAGTATACAGTGCAAGAATGGGTAAATGGACATGGTTTTAAATGTGTTTTTCCCCATAAATGATTCCAACACTGCCGAGGAAGTTCAGATATTCTAGAATTATACTGCTGTAAGGGGCAGATGATTTGTCTTCAGGGAGTAGCTGAAACATATTAAAAAACTCAATATTACTGGTAATATACCAAAGAGTTGGTATTCTTTAACAGTCTGTATTATTAATTAGGAGGCAGTCATGAAGATGTACATGAAAGCATACATGACCACTGGCGAGCGAGGGAAGACAGACATGATGAAGCTTTTGGAACTCCTGCTGCGAATGACTTACACGGAGAATTAGAGAATGAAATTCCAGAAGCATATGAGCTGCCAGACTCCCATCAGAAAGGTATCTGAGAAACTAAATTTAAGTTAAATTTTGACAGAAATAAGGACAGACAAATGGAAACATGTCTTCATAAAAACTTAATCCTAGATATTAATTTTTGCTTGTAGATACTTCACAAGATCAACCACTGTAAATACCACTTAGCAAATAAATAGCAGTCAAAATAGGGTATTTTATTATCATGTGTTTTGACATGCAAATAATTATTCGCTTATAGGTTTTTTGGCTTTCAACCAAAAAGAAGTTGTACTGCAACTGCATTTCTTACCCAAATAGAACAACTTTTAAAATATCTGTGTGGAGTCTGATTCTGGACTTACTGGTTCATAAAACTATTAAAAGCATATGCCAACCGCCATTTGTAGACAGAGAATGCTATGAACTGTAGTGGAAGTCCCAGTGAGAACATAAACAGCTATATCCTGCCATTCCAAAGCCTTAGCAGGCTGAAACAAACAAAATATTAAAGCAAAATCATCTAGTCTAAAACCTAATTAGGGAAAAGTATTTCTGAGAAGATGCCCTTATCTGATATACTGAAAATTTTGTATGCTAAGATATTAAAATATCTTTTTGTTAAACTTTTATTAAACTCTTGTTAATTTTTAACATGATTTTTGACTTTTGCCGTCTTAGTATATTTTGCTTTGTTTACATTTAGAGTTTTGTGCAGGTGGATTTTAAAACATTATGCTTGAATTATAAGGAACAGAATATTCTGGAGAAAGTTGTCTTTATTTGAGCATATATATGTGTGTGTGTGTGTGTGTGTGTGTGTGCGCGCGCATATATACATACTTATTCACACTCACCATTACCTATATTTTTTTATTTCAATCTATAAAATGTCTTTATGGCATTAGAAGATATTTGCTTATAATGCCTGATTAGAAATTTGACTCTATCATTCCATAGTGTTTTGTTATGCAGATGTTATGCAGCATCATATATTAACTTATTTTTTAAAAAATGTGTAAATATGTATTTGTCTCTCAGACGATGATGTTTTAGCAGATGATCTTGGAGCAATAGAGCTGGAAACATATGAAGTTCCAGGTATAATTCAGTTTTCTCCAAACTCTGTTTTACTGATTTTATGGGTGATTTCCTTGTCATTAGCCAGATATTTGTTGTCTTACTGGAAACCTTGCTGTCATCTTCTGCAGGCATACTTTCTATCTGAACTAATAGTTTCTGGATGACCAATTATATTATCAGAGAATATATCAGCACCAAATGCTTCCTAACAAACTATGCTTGCACTGGCTTCTATATATCCTAATTTATGTTAATATTTTATGGAATTTTGCCTGGATTAAACCAATAAGCATCTAGACTCCTTCATGCTGCACTTGATACCATACAGGAATTTTCTTACTTTTGTTTCGTTAGTCCCTCTTTCCCTGCAGTTTTGTTATCAAATCTAACACATAAAAAGACATCTCTGTTAAGGAACTTTAAGCACATATTACAGTTTTTTGTTGTCTGAAAAGTATTTTCCTTCTGCATATTAATAGTTCTCTATAGTACACGCAAGCCTCTTCCATTTGCATCAGATACTGATTTTGGTTTGGACTAGGCTTTGCAGCATTGTGTAATGCCGAATACATCAGAAAATAATTTTGTTTCTGTTAAATACATCTAATACAAATTACTTCCATCTTTGTGAGAGCTTGCTGCTTTCCAGCTGCCAATTTGGAATCAGTGCTGCTACACTTCAAAAGAGAAAAGAGTAGTTACTGTAACTCTGGTACTGTGTTAAGTGTGGTGCATCCTATTGAGCATTGTTACAGCATCTCTAATAATTGCAAGCACAGACGAAAAAAATCTACATTTTTTAGCCAATCTATGAAAAGTAGTAAATTGCTCTATTTTTGTGATGCTGTTAAATAAATGTAAATATTTTTCAAGGCCTGTTTTCTGGCTACCATAGGCACTGGCCGTCCTCTGTAGAGAAGTACTAGTGATTCTTTCTGTACATTAATAAAGCAGCTATTTCAGAATTGGGGGGATCAGGGAAGATTGTAATTTTGATTCGTATTAGAAGAGCCATTCAAAAATCTTCCTAGCAGCTCACGGGTTTCAAGGTTCTAGTATTCTTACTGTTTATAAGGTTTTAAAAGGTCAACTTTCAACTAGATACATACTGCAGAGCTACTTTCAACATTGAAAAATTGTGAGTGGAAATTAAAATAGTAAAATATTAAAGATGTATTATTTTTTAATTTTAATTTACAGTTTCATATGAATATGATGTGGGTGGGGAAAACACAGAAAGAGAGCCAGAAGCTCCAGGTTTGTAAATTTTCATAATTTCAATTCGCAATGTAATTACTGTAATCACTTATACCTTTTTTAAAGTGTTTCAAAGTCATGTGCTGTATTCACTCTGTGGTTACACTTTGTTTTCAAATATATTTCCAGATTTCAAAAACTAGATTTTTTGTAGTACTAGTTTTGCACCTATATTACGATTATAGTTGTGAACATAGCACTTCATGAATCCAATTCACAAGAACTTACATGAGCTTTATTTTGCTTTGTGAATAGATCTCCAGTCTAATCAATGGGTTTAAGTCCTACTTATATTCTAAACTTTAAGCCTAACTATAAATGCATGCAAAATTTTAGTATTGTGTGTATAGTATATTGTGTGACTTCTGCCTGGGTTTGCAATGCAGTTGTTAATTTCAAATAAACCATTGATATTAATTCCAGTTCTATGTTCTTCATAAACAAACAAGTATGTGACATTTTAACTCCTGTTAGGCTTTTTAGCTGTCATACAAGAATTTGAATAGAATGTAAAATATTTAATATCTGTATTTAAGGTGACACAGAGCTAGTGCTAGAAGATGCTGTTGAACATCTCACAGGTATGATCTAAAACCCATTCTATGGGAACTTGAACTTTTTTTCCCAAACTAAGCCAATAAATACATAAGTAAATAAACTGAAGAATGTAAAAAGTATATCCAGTAGATGCAGCTGATACTGCAAAAGGTGAAAGTGAGAATAGTGACCATTCACAAAAGGGCTAAGGAATTTTTCTTAATTAAAATCAGTATTTAAAGTAATTGAGAATTGTTGCAAAAAAGGCCTTTGTTTAAAAGGTAAAATTGGAAATATCTACTGAAATGGCAGTTCTGTGGTGAAAAAGGAAAGTAAATTTAAGAGCTTCTTTTTTCTGAAATTCATCAAAGTTCATGTTTGTTTATAGCAATTCACTATTCGCAAGAATTACCCTTACCTATGTGTCAGCTTTGTTCCTTTGTGTAGTGTGTAAGTTTTATCAGTATAGAGCTCAATTTCACCTTTGCTATGAATTGCATGTTTCCTTAGCTGTTGAAGACGCTCCAGAGGAGCTATATGAAGTCTTAGAGCCAGGTATGTATTTTGCAATTGAGATGTTAAAGTGTTTAAATGAAATGGATGCATTTTGAAGTGTGATATAAAAAATGATAATTGTACGCTCTCTTCTTTTTCGTAGTTTCTACTGTAGAGGAAGCTATTGAGGTTTTGGAAATTGATGAAAAGCCAGGTACAATTTCTTTAATAGATAGATCACTGACAGCATATCTTTCTTCCCCTCGAATTTGTTAATTCTGTATGTGTCAACAATGCACAAAGTGTGCTCTGTGAAGTGCTTCCAGCTGCACTTCAAGGGGCAGCGTGTGTCCAGTTGTGAGATTACAGCTCAGGAAGACAGTTGTAAATACTTGTATTTGTTGCCTTGCTGCCAGGGAATTTCAGATGAGTAGTGGGCCCAGTGTAATTCAGAGCTGTGCTGTAAGGAGGTCAAAGCAGCAGTGAAGATTTTTTTCGAACACACCTGCATTCAGTTCAGTCAGAGCAAATGATTTACACGGGAGTTTTGTCTGAGCAGGCAGTGGTGGTTGAGTTTGATGCTATTTCATGTAGTCTTTCCATCTGAAAAGCATGCTGTAATGTAAGAAATTGGGAAAGAGATCATTGGGGTTTCCCAGACACCAAATCACTTCCCGAGTATTAGGAATTAAAATCAATGATTAAGAAGGGCTAAACTGTTGGACATAATACCTATTTGGTCACTTTTTTTCATTACTGTTTAACTAACATAGTTGCTTTTTCTTAACTCTTGCTTGTTGTTTGATGCTGATTTGAGTGGGGGGGGGAAAGTGTTGCAGGAGAGAGATAAAAAGAAAATTGTGGTGGTACTGCATCTAACTTTAATTTTCTCTGTAACAGTAGAAAGCAAACCTCCTGAAGACAGAGTGGCCAGTGAACCTGAAGAATCAGGTTTGTATAGTCCCATTTGCATGAATTTACTACTTTTTGATAGCAGTATCTTTCTTCTTTTGGAAGTACGTAAGCCTGTGAGAAAATAAGAGTTTGTTTTGTTTTGCTTCATTCTGTTCTTGTTTTATTTTATTTTTCTTGAGGGGGTGGGAGGTAAGAGGCATTTAAATCACTGTCGCGAAAATCATTAGTTTAAGAGTTTTGCTGGTGACTAACTTAAACCCACAACCTGGATTAAAAAGAACTGAATTTAGAAGTCGGACTATTGTGTAGCTAAAGATAAAACATAATGAATAGGCACTTTTTTTAACTCTGTTCCCAGTGGTGTATGAAACTGTGGTTGATGAGATTTGTGATGATAGAATTTCAGATTTCTAAATCTTTGTTTTTGGAACAATATGTAGTGCTGCAAATTATTTTTTTGTCTTTAATATTAGCCTTTTTCTTGGAATAAATGTAGATAAAAGACTTTGTATCTCTCTTCCGCAAAAGTAATATTAGGGGCCAGTCTTACTAAGTCATTGGTTTCAACATAAATAAAAATGGAACTTTATGTAAACATTTTAATAACTCTTCAGTTGTAAACAATTGTGTACTTTTGATTCACAGAAATACCTGTTGAAGTTGAAGATAATTCAAATGATAATCTAGTGGGTAAGTTATATTAAGTTTTTGGTTCTCTCCTTCAAAAAAAAAAAAAAAAAAGATTTGGACTGGGTTAATGCTACTGATTGTTAATGGGTTATTTGGTAGCAGTTCCAAATAAAACAGTGACTACTTTTTAATTAAAAATTAATTTAAAATGATTGCAGAGAGAAAGTGTTTTTGTTCTTTTTTTTCCTTTTTTTTTTTTTTTTTTTTTCTGTAAAGAGATCTCAAAATATGGACGTACCTCCTTTCTGGGTGAGTGGTTGTAGGTGAATATGTGAAAGGCTGCAGCACATTCTTTAGCCACTGATCTGCTGCTTGATGTTTTTTCTCGTATTGTCACATATTTTTCTTGATAAAGCTGATTTTAAGAACAGGAGCACTTTGCATTTCATCCATCAGGTGTCTGAGATAGTAGTGAGAATAGTATTTACCAAAAGCAACTTTGAGTATCGAGCTACCTAGCGAAAGCAGTTTCTCAGTTTGAACCTAGTGCATGTTGCTGCAGCTGATTTGATTTTTGGGGTTTAGTCTTAAAGTTGCTAGTGCAACTTTGAACTGCATCTCTTAACAGTGAACTCTCAGAAGTGTCAATGTGGGAGCCAGGAATTTATGCACTTTTGTTTCTGCTTTGTTCTGGTTAGTGTGAGTCAGTGGTCACACAGTTTTTGAGCTATGGAGTGTTGCAGTGTCTTTCTGTGTTAGCTAGTCCTTGTGCTATACAGGGCCCTTTAGGTGGTGTGCTGCCTGGGTTGTGCTCTGTGAGTTTGTTTGTTTGGCTTTCTTTTGCTTTATTTTTTAATTCTTTACTTGTGGAGAAGGAATTTCTCCACAGGAGACCTATATTATCCAATGCAGAGAAGAGGCATAGATTATTTAGTGTATTATTTTAGCTGAGCTGGTTCAAAATGCTTCTATTAGCACATTATGGCTGTGAGATCCTTCTAACAATGTTTAGCACAATTGTCACATGGTACTGAAATGTTTAAAGCTGAAAATGATCCCAAGTGGATGCTTTATCTAAAAGTATTTTGTTCCATGATGAGAATGAAACTTTTTTATCCAAAGCTTATGATAGCATCAGAACAAGCAGTAGATACATTTGGCAGCATAAACAAAAAGATTTAATGAAGACAAAAGTGAATTGGTTGGCTGTTTTCAAGTTGTACCTGTAGAATAAGAAAAGGTATATCTGGTTTCTCTCAGAAACATGTTTCAACTCACTGCTTAAAGTTAAAATAGGGAAATAGTACCTGGTAGGACTGTTCTAAAATCTCAAAAGTTGATGATTCTACTTGCATAGTATCAACTGTATTGATATGAGGGTATTGATTGATCATGACTTAACATATGTTATTTTAAAACTAATTTCAGAATCCAAGTATCAGTTCAGAATTCTTGACTTTTGTTTGTCGTGACTCATATCTGTGTAGGTTTTTATGCTGTAAAAGCTCAAGCAGTAAAAATGCATTTCCCACTTTCATGAAAAGACAGCTTGCATATCTTGTACAGTTGTGGGTGGTTTTTCAAATATTCTACAATTACAGCTTCTTTTAATAGCAGGAAGGCCTTTGGATATGATGGTGGAATCAAACCAAATACCCCATCTTTGTCTTTTTGGAATTGTCCTTCTGGATGTCCTTTGCTTGTATTGTGATTCAAAGAGTCCTTGCATAGTTAAGAAAAAAATGATTTGCAGCTTGCAGGTGGCCTTTAGCACTCAAAGTAAAATATCTTGACAAATTCTATTTTTAGTACTTGAATAGTCTCTGGCAGTGCTTTGGATTATTGAGCATCACATATTGCTTTTCTGGCAGGCTTTGGGGAAGGGAAGATTTTTGTTATTGTTGTTATTAACTACCAGAATTTAACTTTCATTTTACTGTCTCCTGTTTGAAATATGAGGAAATTTATTTTTTCTTGGCATTATGAGCAAACCTAGGATGCAGGGAAAATAGTATCATGTTATATATAATTAATGATTTACATTAGCTAATATTGAGAAAGTAAATTAAAACAGCAAACTAGAATCTAGGTCTCCTAAGTAAGGTTTAGCTGATATTCACACACAAATTTCTCATCATCATAAAAATTCCAAATGCTGAAATAGATGAAACTTGAAAAGATTTTTTTTTTTTTTTTTTTTTTTTTGCCTTCACTTGTTTTCAAAACGAGTGCAAGACACTTCTTACAGCATGAAGTCTTGGGTTTAGTTTTCAAGGGAATGTTATCTCCGTTCTGGTACCTCTTGTGGGGAGGAAAAAAAAGTAGTGATAGTATTATGAAAAGAGTCAACATTTTCTGTTGAAAAATGAAAATAAAAAAAAATTGAATATTTTGTGTAGTTATGTAAGAAACACTTTGAAGGCAGAGGAA
Organism: Microcambeva ribeirae; assembly: GCA_035222435.1. Lineage (NCBI taxonomy): Eukaryota > Metazoa > Chordata > Actinopteri > Siluriformes > Trichomycteridae > Microcambeva > Microcambeva ribeirae. The sequence goes on along the minus strand of JAYECN010485244.1, from coordinate 17,309 downwards.
TCATCAACCACTCATGTAACATTTTTACAAACAGTTTATTATCTGCACACAAAGTATATTTGAAATTATATAGTGCCCCTGAAAATTAGAAGGAGACATAAGTAAACTACAAGTTACGGTACTATTGAGTATGCTTTCTTCTGCTTTTATAATATGAGAGTTAAAGTTCAAATGAAACATTTTCTTATGCTCTTTTCCCTATGAAATTCATATTTACTATTGCTGCAAAAGTTTTGTTTTGCTTTGATGTGAGGGTTCATATGAGAGTTTGTTGGAATTTTATTTCTCGTTGTTCATGCAACTTAAAAGTTTGCAAAGCAAGTATTCCCTCTTAATTCAACAATAATATAATTACTAGAGGCAGTTAAGAACTGTGAATGAAGAACACCTATAAGCACGTATGCACTTTATATAATTATATAAAATGTTCTTCTATTTGTGAAATAAACTTAAAATCAGGTAGTTACGAAAATAGTCAGAAAAGTTACTACAGACTCCTTATTTTGAGGCCTTATTAAGTGTGGTGGCAGCTATTTGTATCAGGTTGTCTGATTTTTTGTGTAAAATACAGGAACTTACTTGTTTTGGCAGGAAAGAGGGGGATAGTTCTGGGGAAGAATGTAGTTATCTGTGAGGAACTTTGCATGTCCAGTGAAAAGAATTTTGGCATGGGATGCAAGTATATTGGAGTGCGAGTCAAAAGTGTCTTGATGGCTTTAGGGCATATTACAAGAAAATTTAATTATGCAACTGCATCTTTAAGCATCTGTATGTATATTGCTTTTCAATTCCTCAAATTTACTTCTAAGTTTATGACCAATAGACTTAAACGAGTAGGGTAGTTTACCTGTAATAGTAGTTTACATTTTTGTAAATCATTATACTTAAGTTGTGGTGTAATAGGCCATTCTGAAATGTTACTTTTACGATTTCTGGCCTATTTTACCTTAACATGCAATTTGTAGAGGTTTTGACAGTATAATACTAGTTGTAGACATATCTGATGGGAGGCGTGTTTGATTTTTTTTGAGATACTTTTGTTCTCTGCAATTAGATTTGGATCCTCCTTTTGTTTTTTTCAGATCTAAAATAGCTATTTTTTCCCCATTTCTTACTGGACAGTTTTAGAAGCTGACATTCATTTTATCAGCTGCTCTGAGTTCCAACTTCGACCCTTCTTCATTCCTTGGTCCTCCTTCTCCATTTTCCTGTTCTTGGCTTTAAAAAAGAAGAAAAAAAAAAAAAAAAAAAAAAGCAATTTTATTCATGTATTTGTGGCATGACCCAGAGATCTCCTTTACCAATTAAATGAAATGCCATATGCTCGGAAAATAAATAAAGAAAATTGTTTAGATAGATGTTTAAATGTTCTTATTTCCCACCTTCTACAGCAACTTTGTGTGTATTCAGTGGGTATGATGGCTCCTAGAAATGACAGCTTTCTCAAATTAATGAGTCTGATACAAAGTTGCATTTTTTTCCACATTTAAGGTGATTTTTTTTTTTTTTTTTTTTTGAAGTAAGGTGTGTTATGGTTGGTCCTTTAATATAGATTTCCCCTTATTTTTTCAGATACTTAAAGCTTCAAAAGAAAAGTCCCTACATCAGGAGGACCAGCCCTAACCATACGCTACAAAAGGGGAGCAGATGGTTGTAATAGACCTCACGATGTAATTACTGAGCAGTTCAGGGTTTGGGGAGTGAACACTAAGATATTGTAAATGGGTTATAGCCAACTGTTATTTTAGTATGCTTTTTTTTTTTTTTTTTTTTTTTTAACATTTGGATGTTTAATTTACATTCCTGTCTAATTTTTTTTGTCAAGTTCAGTGAATTCACTAGTTTTATTTTTCTTCTGTGTTTGTGACAGAGTTGTGAATTTGATCTGCATTTTATACGTGCTGTTCAAGCAATTTGTTAATATTCTATTTATAAAGTAGCAGCAAGTACATTTTTTCAGATTTTAATATATATCTTTTGTTGTGGATTCATACAGTATGTACAGAGCAGTTTGGTCAAATGAAGCGCATAATATTATGAATTTTTACATGTTTTATAACTGCTGATATAGCATACAGCCTAAATGCATTTTATTGGAAACACGAATCAGACACACACTGAGCTGTGAAGTTTGACTTATATCTCTTTGCACTGATGTTATGTCAACAGTTACACTACATCAATTTCAGGTCATTTAGAAATAGTCTAACAATTTACAAAATGTTTATGTTTAATTCATAGTAGTAAAATGGCAGATTACTAAATTAACGTTATTTTACAAACCTTTTATGTTTGAATTACAGCTTTTTATGCACATTTGATTTTAAAGCAAATAAAAGTCTTGAAACTAGATAATGGTCTGACAGGGAGTCAGTGTAGATTGAAACATAGCTGAGTAGCTTGAATCAAGTTGAGTTTAGGAAAATTCTTCTATTTTGACCAAAAAATTAATGGTACCACAGCTGGATTCAGGAAGCTGGATTCAGTGAACTGTTGGCAAAGTCAAATTTGCATAAATGCTGGACGTATGAATAAAAAAAAAAAAAAAAAAAAAAAATCAGCTTTGCAACTTTAACCTTAGAAAAATAGGATGTCAAAATTTAAGACCTACAATTTTTAATGCTCTTATAAATGGTACATTTCTGAAATTAGACTTTGATTTAGAATTTTAATATAACAGGTGTTTACTTATTGCATGCTGCTATTCTGCAATTATAAAGACACATTTTATTCTTTGGCATTTTGCATATGTTCCTTCTTGGCTCAGGAATAATTGCTGTGATTTTAAGATATTACCAAGTCTGAAGTGGGAGATCAGAATAAAGTAAGCAAGCTAAATTTTAAAGAGAAGAAATTGTAACCCTTAGTGGTTGTCTTTCAGTTGACAGGGAGATTTAAGAAATAAAAATAAGTGACTTTTTTTGAAGATTTTGCGTGCTTACGTCTCTAGTGAAAGGGACATAATATATGCTTATTTTGGGAATGGAGACTTCTGTAAGACTCCACATAAGTGAGTGTTAAAAGTGAATAGCAAACAGAGAAGACATCCCAGATTTTTTGAGGGGGAGCTTTTCAGGAAAGCAATAATACTCTTAAACTGTGATGTGGTTTGGGACAGGATGTTTTTACTAGAGTAAAATTAGCTGTGATTGTGAATTGCAGAGCAATAATTTCTACAAAGCCATATTTTCTGTGGAAGCTTGAGAATAATTTTAGACTGGTGAATGGAGAATTTTTTTATATCATAATGGCAGCCTATTTGTAGGATTATGGGACTGTGAGAGTTTATTATGCTGTGATCAAATTTTAAACACTTGTTATTGGGTATGTGATTTTATGTGCTTCATGTTTACAAGAATATGCAAACCTGGGCAAGGTCAAGAGGACTATAAAAAAAAAAAGTGAAAGTGTATGTAATCTGTTTTAATGTTTGGCTGCAATAAAACACAGAAGAATATCTTTGTGTTTCTAGTGTTGTTTTTGACTAAATATATTTTAGCTATGGAGGTAAATATTTACTTCAGCTACTGATTAATGTTACTATTTTTCAAATGAGCATTAGATTTATATATATATATATATATATATATATACACACACTATACATATATATATATATATTATACATATGAAAATGCAATATACCATGAGGAAGAAATCTAGCAAGCAGACGTGGTTCTTTTGCTGTTTCAGTTTGTGGCCATTTCCTCTTGGTGTATTGCTGGCCACCACTGAAAACAGTGAAAACATGAAAAATAGTTTTGTTATTTATGGAAGAATCTATTCATTTGGGCAGCACCTAGTGCATAAATTGAACAGTGATAGAAAGCAATTCATTTTAATTAATTCATTCATTAAAAAGTTTTGCGCATAATTTTGAAAACAGTTAAAGTTTCTGAAGGAAATGGAGAAATTGAGGAAAAATGGGAATGGAAAGAAGGGCTGAAGATAATGTTTGGTTTGGTTTGGTTGGTGATGGAACAGACTCAAGAAAATTTACCATCTTATATGTCTACCTTTGAGACAGATCATATTTGTAGGTCTTTCTCAAAAATAGCATAATTAAAAACATTTCCACCATCAAGGCTAGCTAGAGATCAGTTTAAGAGAGCAAAACAATATATACTGAATATGATGTTGGAAAGAATTCTTAGATATGATTGGTGAGAGCCAGGAAAAAAAAAATGACCTCTAGAGCTAACGAGATCAAGCTTTCATAACTTCCAAAGCAGCTACAAAGAAAGTGAACTTGCATTAAATAAAGGTGATGGGAGAAGCTTTGGTGAAATCAATGATACCTAATTTGTCAAAATACAGATTTAATAAAAGTCTAGGAGAATCTGAAAAAATAATGAAGCTTCGAGCAGAAGTAGTTACAGATGGCTGTAGGTAAAATGCTGTTTGAGCCTCAGCAATTTAAAATGGGAATCTGGACAGCTGATGAGCTGATGAGAAGCTTGGGTTAAAAACAGTGAGGGAGAGAAAGGGGGCAGAAGAGGATCACTGAGTGACCTAGACAGAAATAGAGACTGGTGACAGGTGAGAACACCACTTTTGGCAATAGGGAAAAAATACAGAAGAAATGGGTGGTTAATTAGTGTGCTGTAGCATGGTTTGATATCCTGCAAATTATTTGTGTGCTTGCTCTTTTAAAAATAATTAAAAAAAAAATCTGTGAATACACTGAGAGATGGGCTTCACCATTTATTTATTTATTTATTTATTTATTTATTTATTTATTTATTTGTGTTGTATGCAAAAAATCCCGAAACACAGTATTTAACTCATTCGCTTATAACTTATTCTCTTTTCATTTCTTGATTTGACAATGTCAGAAATTTTATGATGAGATTGAAGAGCTAAATGACTTCCACCACCATTACCATATTTATTTGACTTTACCTTATCATAATGTAGTTAGTATTCACTGTGCCTTGGGTGGAACGTAAGAATCTGAGATGTAATATCTGCATGTCCAGGAGTGGCAGCTGTCAGCTGGTAATAAGGGGTGAAATTATTTTATATCCATGCAATTATGTCCATATATATATATATATATATGGACACACACGCACACATATATATAAAATATATATAAATATAATATATACTATACTATAATACAATGTAATATAATATATATTAGATATATATTTTATATATATTTTATATAGATATTTTTTAAGCCAACTGGCCCTTCTATCTCTATTTTCTAAGAAGTATTTTGGAAATAAAATATTGGAAGTTTTGAGGGAAGATAATTGGAAAGAGAATGACGATGTTAGAATTATGAGGAAAGACGCTCAAAATGTTATAGAGTGGGGCAGCTTCAGGAAATGCTGAGAGGGGAGAATAGCAGGAGAGAGCAAGCCAGGCCCCATAATACTGTCTTCCCAACATGCACACAATATGCAGGATGCTGCTGCAGCATGTAGTATGTCTTTTGCCATAGTTACTATTCAAATACTTACAAACATGCAGGTAATTAGTTTAAAAGTTATAGGAAGGCTAAAGATTCCAAGTAATTTCTGAAAATGAAATTTAGGCTCCCAATCTGTTTTAGTGTTTTCTACTTTTTAATCAAATAGATGTAAATATAAATATGTATTCCCAGTAGTTTCTAAATGGCAAATGCAACTTTTTCTTATACACTTAAAATGCAAGCTATTTTGTATCACTTAAATCTACCAAATATCTAAAGGAGAAAGATTATGAAATATTCTATGTCAGAAGCAACTACATAACATGTGAAGCATCTATTGAAAGTGACTTTTTACGTAACTACAGTTTAGACAGTAAATTGTGATTAATTTAATAAAATAAAATACTTACACAATCGTACCCAATCACATTTTAAAGTGTAAGCTATAATTTTATTTATATGTGATTTACTTACAAAAATGTTTTACAACTCTGCTTTTATTTTAACTGTTGATCATAACCTATTAACATAAATCTATTTCATTGAAATTGTATTTTTAATATTCCAGGAAAAAGTGAAAAAGAAACGGAACAAGAAATAAAAGATAAAGGTAAGTGTGCTGTATTTAAAAAATCTACTTGGCAGAAACTCAAAATTATACTTTCTGGAAGACCTGATTTAAATTAGATCAAATAGTATCGATACTTTGTTTCTGAACATCTTGCATAGATAAACTGGATTTGAACAACCGTATGATGTGCCAGTTTTTGTAAGTAAACAAACATGCAGTTAATTCCAAAGCTGAAAATACTGATTTTCCCTTTTAGATGGCCACAGATTGCCGTAATTCAGTATGAGCAGCCCCTCCTGACAGGGAGGGGGCCTTCGGAAGGCTCCTGCTGAAATCCGCCGTTTCAGCCTCCGGCGTCCTTGTGTGGAGGAGGAGGTTCAGCGGCAGGGCCTTGCAGGGCAGCTTTTGCGATCGTGCGTTCTCGGGGAGTTGCTGCTGCCTGGTTGTGCTGTTAACCCTTCTTTCTTTCAAACATACCGCATGCATACCTGCGTAAGGTTTCTCCTTACCGTGTGCAAAGCAGACGTTTGTATGCTTTGGTTGCATGGGGCCGTTTGTAAAGGTACGGTCTGTTCTTTACAAGCACTTGAGCAAATCGGGAAGGCAGCGCAAGGAGCAGCCCTTCGCGCGGTGTTTATATGGCAGCTGGCGTAGCAGAGGTGTAGTCCTTGCAGTTCTTTAGCAGCGTAGTCCTTTGCAGTTCCAAAGGCTCGGATTGGTACTGCGGTAGCTGGGCTTGTGCAGCAGCCTGCCCGCCTTAGTAAGGCTTGTCTCAGATGCGTAGAAGCCACGGATGGATGACAGGGCTTAACAGTGTACGTGTGTTGTCACATCGCCTTCGCTGTTGCCATTTCTTCCCTTGCGCTGGTTTGTGGCTCTGAGCAGGTGCAGCTGTGCCGGAGGGACATGCATCCGTGCACACGGCAGCTCGAACCATCGGGGGAAGCTGGTAGGTACGTCAGAAAGACACCAGATGGCACTAAAATCAGCCTGCTTCAGCTCGGCGTTTGCTCTGAAAGAGTTTCTGTATAGTTTAGGTTAGGGTAAAGATGGATAGAGGCAGATTTGGTGCAGAAGTGAGTGGTACTAAAGGGGTTTCGAGTCTCTTCCTGCGCTCTCATTGAGGTTGTCCATTTGCATTCCCTCTCTCTGCAGGAAGTTTGCACAGTCCCTGTCACCTAGATCATATTTTTATCTACCCCTAGCAATGTGATTTTGCCTAATGTTATGTAAAATCCTTGGGTCCTGGGCTCCTGTAGGCATGGCCTACAGAATATATCTACCAAAGAAAGCTCCTTCACTACTTCTAGCTGGAGAAAAAGGCAGTCAGGAATCCTACTGCCAGCTGCTGCTCTTTGGACTTCTTTAGTCATACCCTTCCAATTCTCCTGTATAGCTGTTGTTTGTATTTTATGGATCTGAATACTTAGCAAGGAAATATTTTATGATCGTATTAGTTTTGGTTTTCTATATTTGCATTTATATATGTTTATAGGGCTTTCAAACCATTCTACTTAAGTTTTAAATATTAATGGTTAAGTATTAAATATAGCTAACGTAATTATTTTGAATTATTTGGATTTATAAAGACTAAAGACTTTCTGTGACTGAAAGTATTTATTGTTTTCCGAGTGCATCTTACCACATCAACAGTTTTCACTGCCACAATCTTCATTGTACATTGTTAGCCTAATGTTTTAAAAATTTAATAACTTTAAATAATTTTTAATAATTGATTAATAATACTTTATCAAATTATTAGAAGTTTTACTGAAACTTCAACTGAATTTTCCACCCCTCATATTTAGAAAAAAAATGAACATCAAACACTAACTTCCACAATAACAGCTTCTAGAATATAAATCTATTTCAGAATATATCAATCTGGGCTTTCAAAGGGCTTAATGACATTGCATTTTTATTATAAGAGGATTTATGTTCCATAAGGTGCTGATCTATGATTTTTTCATGTTGATTGATATAGAAGATGTGGGGAAAAAAGTAAGCATTCCTGGCAAACCTTTTCAACTGGTGTTTGACAGGATGCAAAGATAGTGAGTTATTAAAAAGATTTAATCATTCACTACTTTTTTTTCAGTCTTTAGTGTCTTTCCAACACTGTTTCTGATTAATCATCTTTTTTTTTTTTTAAATTAAAATTTATATTTATGGGATGTGCATATTATGTGCTTCAATTTCTTCACCCTCATTCCAGATATCTCTTTCTGAAAAACACAAGCAGATGTAAAAAAATGAGGTATATGAATAGATTGCTTACTTGTATCTTGTTTGCTTTTGTTTTGGGTTTTTCACTAGTATATTAATGGGCGATAATAGCAGCTCTAGCAAGTTGTTTCTGCTCTTATCAGCTGTCACTTGTTCAGCCTTTATAGCTGCTTCAGTTTGCCTGCTCTGCTCGCTTAAAATCCTTGATATGTCCCTCTGTACACTGTTAGCATGCATAGCACCCTTGTTCAATTCCTGGGGCTTTCTAAACTTCTTTCTGCTTTGCCTTTGTTTTAAATAGATAGATGAGGTATATGAGTTGGTTATCAGATGAAGCCAGATTTTCTTGCATTTAAAAAGATAGTTGCAAAAGTTACTAAGCTACAGAAATTGTAGGGTTCCTTTACAGAGTCATGACAACTTGAAACAGATTGCAGTCTTTAGTGATCTTTCTCATGTGCTGCCCCTCAGGATAAAGGATAACCAGAGATCGTTTTGCTGTTAGTTCATTATGACTTTCTTTTCTATTGTCTACCTGCTCAAGTATATTTCTCAGGTGACAAAGCACCAAAAAAAACCTCCAGAAAAGCTACTGAGTTGCAGCAGTATATGTGTGTTATAGAGAAAGTTAATTTAAACAGTGTGTGAAGAAAAAAGACCCAGTATTTTGGATGAGTATCAGTCTCTGTCTAGGAAGAAAATTTCATTACTCAGAAAAAGGAATTCTTTATTGCTAATCTTAGAAGATGAAACAGATAATTTACTTCTAGGCTATTTTCCAACAGAGTATCACTGGTGTTTTATAATCTACTTTGAACTCTAATTTGTGTATTAACTTCATAGATAATCCTCTGAAGAATCAAAATGAAATAGTACCTAGTGTACTAATACTTCAGGTTTGTTCTGCTCTACATAATTGAGAAAGGTTGTCTGCCTTATTCACAAGAAGGTGATCAGACTAATACTTGAAGTAGTTGAAGAGAGAATTGAGAGTCGAAGATGTATTCATCCATTCAGTTTTTCACTGGTAGTCCAATCCAGAGTATTTGTGCAACATCCATAAGGTCTCATTGCATATGAGGTGTATTTGTTGTTTTGTGAACACATAGGATAGTAAAAATTAAGTCGGGAGCTTCTGTTTTGTATTTTGGCTTGTATTGTCATGTACTGTATATTCGTTAATACTGCTGAAGAAAAGGCATAAAAACTGGAAGAGTCATTTTCTGCTATTGAAATATTTCTTTCACATGCTGAACATTAGCATAGGTAATTACAAAAGTAATTTTTACTTTTCAAAACTCCCTTAACTCTATGTGTTTGTATTTGAACAAGATATGTAATCTGTGGAGTTTGAAATGCTATTCCTCTGGCTAAAGTGTTTGCCAAAGAGTGAGATGTGTCTCAGTAAAACCTTGCTTAGCTGCATTACCCACTTACCTCACCTCCAGTGTGGTCACCTCAGGGAGCTGAGCTGAGCTGCAGCCATACAAAATCTACTCTAATAGTGTACACACACTATTGATTTATTTATTCAGATATATAATTAAAGCCTGCGTCAAATATGAGCTGTGGAACGAATGACCAATGCTGTTCTTCATAAAAGTTCTAGAGGTCTGAAAGTCTAAAAATGTTGCATAACACTGTGCTGAACCAAATGTATGGAGTGCAAGATTATTAGTATCTACTTTTATACAGAAAATCAATCAGGAAATTCATCTCTGGTTTTATATAAGGGTTGCCTAATTCTAGTCTTTGAATGAAGCCAAGACTCATCTCTCAAAAGAGAGCTGAATTATGGAAATACGTGCCACAAATAAAATTATGATTCTGTAATTGTTTCTTATGAACAACATCTAATCAACAAAAAATAATTTCAGAAGGAAAACCCTGTAGAATAGTTTTTACCACAATGGAAATTGTTTCTCGAGTAGCTGCTGCTAAAGATTTATTATAGTCATTAAATTCAGCAGCTTTATTAGTCCTTAAAATGCTTCTGTTTTTATTGTCTGATTGCTTCCCCAGATAAGTTGATTACAGTGGTTTTTCCTGTTCCACTAGTACAGCTTAGAAAGATCTTTTAATTATTGTAGTATTGCTGGCTTTAAATTGACTAGCTGTAGTTACTTGCTTTTCATATCTTCTATCATTTCATTTATGGAAACCAATAGCAACAAATGGACCACTTAGGTGGGGTGTAACTCACCAAGTGAGATTTTTTTGGTCATGGTCAAATTTGTATTCTTCAGGTGCCCACTGAAGTGCTCATTTCAGGTGCCCATCCTTTAGCTGGATAAATAAATTATCCATCTACAGCTTCCCAAGAGCACTGTTACCTGTTTCACAGCAGGTATAGGAGGGTGGTACCTGTGGTACCTCTGGAAATTGCTTTCTTAGACCTCAGCAGTTTAAGCTTGGCACAAGTAGCCTTCATCAAGTTATGATTACGAGAGGGCATCATGCATAGGGGTTTCCAATATGTTTAAGGAGTTGTGGAGCAAGTGAGGTATCCGTTTTGCTTGGTTTGTTTTCCCCTAGCATAGATGGGCAACAAAACCCCTTCCGGTGACGACAACTGAGACTCGCTTAAGAGATGCTTTGTTATATACAACATACATCTAAGTAAGCTGGCCACGCGCTCCACGCTTTTTCTAGGGCTCTGAACATAACATAGGGAGCAGAGGGCATAGAAAAGAGAATAATTAGAGCAAATGAGAGCAAAAGGTGAAGGAAGAGGAAGCAAGAATGTGTGGAATACTGCTCAAGTTGGCCCTAGTTGAGATTTCTGCGGGATAGTACGTGATATTTTATCCAGTTCTGGCAAATAGCCTGTAATTATTCTGAGAGGCCAGACTGATCTTGAGCTACAATGTCATAGCTAGGTCTCTGTCAAGAAAATGATTTTTCCTTAGCCTGACTGTGTTGTGATTCAGATGAAAATGTGTAAAAATATGTCAAAATGGAGACCTGACTGTCTCTCCTGTGGAGGGTACAGATAAGGATTAATCTGTTTAATAATTATTATTAGTTATTTTTATATAAACTTTGTACCAGCTTGTTCTATATTACTTTAAACTTAAGGTCGGATATAGTCAATTTTTCTATATACTAGCAATATGATATGCTAGCAATATACTAGCATATGATTTTCAGTGTTAGTTCTTATAATTAGGTGGCTTGGAAGCATTTACTACACTAACATAATGGAATTACTTGGCATTTTACACCAGTTTCAACCCTTTTGTTCCACTCAGTTATATAGGACCATTTGATGATTTGAGGACATGTGTCTAGAAATACTAGAGCTTCATTCTTAGATTTTGTTAATTCCTTAGGCAAATTTTTGGATTAGAAGTTTTAAAGTTTGAAGAAATTACACTTCCATTTTAATTTTGTGAAAAAAAATCAAAATCAGAGTTATAAAATAATTGGCCCGATAGGTTATATTTTTGAACAGTTGCTTAAGGAAAACAATTGTTTACTTAAGGAGAAAAAAAAAAAAAAAGCTGATTTGCTTAGATGAATATTTGCAGAACTCATTCTTTTTTTCATTCATTCTCTTTTCATTTCATTAATTTCATTTTTTCATTTTCCATTCATTTCTGCTTGTACAGATGTGAAGAGTTGGCTCCTCAGACAATTCAAGACAAAAATATTTTTAAAAAGTCCTTCAGAAGTCAGAAATTCCATCATCCTTTATTCAATTTGTTATTTATCACATGATACGTTTTTCTTCTTGACTATTTAGCAGCGCATTCATTATTTTTCAAGTGGTGCTTTTCTGTGCTTTACTGTAAAAGGCTATCACTGCCTTTGGTGGTGATGGGTTCCATCATAAAAAGCACAAATTTTAGCTTTCCTATGCAAGAATAGGTATATAAAATATATATTTTGTTGTAATTTGTTTGATCCCATGGCAGATTATTTAGTTTATGGCATCTTTGATACATTTCCATTTTCAAAATGTTTTCCTTCTCATTTTTTTTCCCGTATCGTAAGACAGAAGGAGAATACAGAATGGCTTGTCATCGCTGGCCAAAGTTTATAATTCAACAAAAAGAGATTTGTTATGAGACTTCTTCCTAGCTTGTTGTTTTAACAGTGGAAACGCTTTTCTCTGAGGAAGTCTTTTGTCATCCACTATGTCATCAGTCTTCAGCATTCCTATGACAGAGGGTAACAAGCCTCCTCCTACTTCTAGGGAACCATTATTGAAAATTCTCAGTCTTATTCTTGCAAGACCACAGAATGACGTGTAAAAGAATTATTAGCACTTTAATACTCAATCAGATAACTGTAAATCTCCCGAATAGTTGTGTGACTATGCATTTCGTCAGATACATATATTCATAAGTCATTGGAGGAAAAAATTGGAGGAAAAAAAAATGCATTTTTTTTCCTCTGAAACCAGATCAGTTAACTTCTTTGTAATATCCAATTTAATATATTGGTTCACATCTGCTAAAGGATTATTACACTAGAAGGAGGCAATGTATAATTTATTAAAATACCCCTACAGGGATAGCAGGCTATCTATTTAATATACAGAAGTGCTTGATGGTTATACTGAAAGCTCCCAGATGAATCCTTTGGCATAGGAGTAAAATGGGCAAATGAAAATAATTGCTCATTATATAATGTTTACTGTGTTATATTAGTGCCTAGCAGCTGAATAATATTTATGTTAACAGTTCTTTTTCAGCTTTGCATATTGGTCTCCCGCTGGTCTAGAGCTGATATATGGCTGCAGTGAAAATGGAAAGATAATACTTTTTTTTCTAGTGGAGGCTGGCAAAAAGGCTCTTCCAACAACACGTCATCAAAGTCAGAGGGAGGGGAAAGAAGCCTTAGAATATGTGCCAAAGACGTCTTGGATTTTCATTCACTCTCTTTTGAGTGATTTCTGTCTCATCTCCTTGTAAACTCCAAGGCACTGTGGAAAAGAAACACTCTGCTACAGGCAGTGAGTGTCTCAGTGGGTGGGAAAGCCTCTCTCCATCACCTCGCGGGAGTGTCACGGTTGCCGTACTTAACAAGCTGGAGAAGGACCAAAAGACTCTGTGTCTTTCTGTGAACCCTGAAAGTCAGAAAGCTGACAGTTATCCATCCTGTCTTACTAACAGCACAGTTTCTGTGTAACTGAGCAATGTTAGGAACAGATTTTGATTCATGGCACAGGAACTGAGAATTGACTTTTCTGTTCTATATCACATCTTGCATGTGCAGCCTCAGGCAGCAGAAGCAAACCCAATGTTTGAGAGTGTGGTGTGGTGAGGTTCCAGCTGGAAGCTTCCTAGACCATATCTAGGGACTCGGTGGGACTGACAAGTTTCAGAGGTTCCCTGCTAACAACAAATGACAGTTTTACTTAAGAGCTGTGAGCTCAGGCTATGTGGAAAGTTCTTATGCAGACTTACTTTTTTCCCCCCCTTTATCAGTCACTGGGACCAAAGACACTAAATTGGTTTGCACCTGCTTTTGAGAAAGTCTGGCATCAGAATTAGCAACGGTTTTGTGAAACTGAGGTGCAAAGTTTTTGCATGCAATTATCTGATCAAACTGCATTTTGGTTTGCATTTTACCTGTTAATCCTTTATAAATGCAAGGTTCTAGGATAGATGGATCCTTGCTCTTATGCTGGTTCTATGAGTTCTGCTGAATATGAGTATGTGAATGTTTAGAACAGAACCCAAGTTGAGATCCTTTTATTGTTTTAAGCTTCTTGAAAAAAAATAAATCCATCACTTTCATCACTTATTAAGACTGACTGAAATAAATTCACACAGACTGAAATAAATTCAGTTCATTTATATTTTCTGTGGGCAAAAAGCAAAAGATTTGGAAATCATCTGTATTCTCAGCTAATTGTGCTTTGATAAAGACCATTTTATTCAAAGCACTTGTGTGTTCACTAACATAGTGTTTTAATAGATTTGATTTCATTGTGCAGTTGGAATTTTTGTTTGAAAAAAATAATAAAAAGTGCATCTCTTTGATCCATTTGATTCCCTCATAACTGCATTCGTTTCAAGTCTTTGGCTACAGTGAAACTCATAACTTGTTTGCAGAGCAAAAACATACTAATGTATTGAAATTCCTTCTACATTCTGCACCCTGTTTGACAGTTTATACTGAAACAGGAGTAAGCCCTTGTAGCTTTTCACTTCTTATGTTCTTGGTAGTTAATGCCCTAAAACTTTACAGTCATTTTTATTATAAAGAGGGTCAATAGGAGTATAATAATAATGTTGTGCTGCTTTAGTACCCTTCCTTTAAAGGTCTTAAGACATTTTCATATTTAAAGCTTCTTAAGACTTTTATAAATAAGTAAATGGGATTTATTGGAACTGCTTCAACCACTGCTTAAAATTCTGTTTTCCTCCCTTGAAAAGCAACATCATCATCTATTTGACTGTGCCTACCAAACCTGCGGGATAGTTTATAAAGGAAATGCAAGGTGTATCCAAATTGTCTGAGTTCAGTTTTGGACATGACAATAAAAGTTTTGACCACTTTGGTTCTTTATGTTTAAGACTTTTATCTCATACAAAAACAGTCGAAACTCTAGAGTGAGACACTCTAAAGCTGGTTTAGTATTGGTTTAGTATTAACTGTGGCTTGATCTTTCTGCAGGGTTGCTCCTAGAGAAATGGTTTGTGTGCCTAAAGCTTAGGCCAGGATCAGGATCTTGGTGAGGGGAAGGTGATGTTTAATGAATCATGAGCACGTGATTCTAGCAGTGTGTGCCTGGTCAGGGTATCACTAAATGGTGAACCTGACAGCCTCGGAAGCAAAATAAAATATCACTAATTACAATTCCTCATAAAGGACATCCTACATACTTATTACAGCATTATAGCAATACTGTGGTATTAAGCTGAATGCATTAGATCTCATTATTCCCTTGAAAGCAAAGGAAAAAGAATGGTGTTTGGGTTTAGCTTAACACAAATCAATCATGGCTTTTTCTGTTGAAATTCTCATATAGAAAATAATAGTTTTTTTCTTTTTATTCTATTACTGACTTACTGACAAGAGAGGAGGAAAAATAATGCCTAACTTAACAAAGTTAACTAACTTAACTAACTTAAACAAAATATATGCTTCTAATTACAAATATACATAACCTGTAGTTATTTGTATCAAGGAATATAGATTTTAAAGGAAATGCAAAAGCAAAGTTTGCCTACAACACATGTGGAGAAAAGACGTTTTCTGCTGTTAAATCCTTTATAAGTGCATCCCAATATTTCTTGTATGTAATACACTTAATGCAACTAAATAGAGATTGAGTGATTGTTATAGAGTAAATAGCTGTTTCAGTTGACACAATGCACTTCAGTTTGCTTCAAACACAATTTGCATTACACATTTAAATTCAAAATTTGCTACATACTGCTATGGCTCTGCTCATGTGTGATAACTTGCTTAAGCTACTGAAGCTTGATCATTTAAAAGGATCTTAACCTGCAAATTCACTGCTGAACCTGCCTTGAGCAGGAAGTTAGATTAGATGACTGTTAGATTAGATGACTGAAAAAAATTGACAATTCTTTGAATCATTTTATTTATTTATTTATTTATTTATTTTTAATTTTTAGACAGATCAGGTACTCGTGTCTGCACACAGCTTTAGAAATGATTAACATTTCCTGGTAATGATATTATGCACAATAGTCTTATAAATGTGGGAAAAATAACATAGTTCTTCCCTGTCTAATCAGTCATTTAGATGACTTCGGCAGTTGGATTAAAAAAATCTTTAAATATACAAGATGGAAAAACGCTTGATCAAAAACTCCTCTGCAAAGTTATTCAATTTTAGGACTGAAGATTACTTTTTCCCATAGGATTTTGTGACAGTAATGAATAAATAAGAATTCAATTTCCTTCCAGTTTATTTTGAAAATACCTTATTGGAAAATCATGCGTTTTACCAGTACAGTCCTTGTCTATAATTAAAACCTACTTCAAACAATTGCTGTGAAATATGAAAAAGAAAGTAATGAAATGTATGTGTTTAAATCTTTTCTAGCTAAAAAGAAGAAGAAGCCAAAACTCTTAAACAAGTTTGATAAGACCATTAAAGCTGAACTAGATGCTGCAGAAAAGTTACGTAAAAAAGTAAGTTTTGAATGTTTTGTTCAGTGTTGTAAATTGTAACCAAATTAATATATATAAACATTCACTTGGAAAAAGGGAGAACTATATTGTGATTTCCTTTTCTGATACTAACTCTTTTAAAATTAAATATCCAGGGCACATTTGTACTTTTCATTTCTGTCTGGTAGGGTTTTTTTTGTTGTTGTTTTGTTATATTTTTAATCTTGAATGGCTGAATTCATCTCTGTTACTTCATCTTTAACCATGAAAGTATGTACCTTTAACTGGTGAAATTTTAATCTGAAATTCCAGGGGAGAAGTGTATTTCTTTTTTTGTAAATATTTTTATGCGGCTTAATGCAGCACTGTGTGCTTTCCAACAGTTAGAATAACTGTAACTCTTCAACTCTTGGTCTTTGTGTGAGAGAAATTGGTATTCAGGCCATCAAAAAAGTGCTTCAATCAATTATGTGGAGCAAGGGTATATCTCTCCTATCAACCATGATGTGCAGTCCACCCAAAGGAGCTCTTGTCCTTTTGAGATTGGGAGTCAAC
Source organism: Microcambeva ribeirae (assembly GCA_035222435.1). Taxonomy (NCBI): domain Eukaryota; kingdom Metazoa; phylum Chordata; class Actinopteri; order Siluriformes; family Trichomycteridae; genus Microcambeva; species Microcambeva ribeirae. Next base: position 435 of record JAYECN010485244.1, on the reverse strand, counting down.
TTAAAGGAACTTAAAATTAAAGGAACTTAAAATTGTGCAAGTGTGTTAACATGGCCCTGTCTGTAAGTGTTCATGTGCTTCATGAGCACTAGCTGCAAAGGTGCTTCTGCTGCGATCCTGCCTGCCTCGGAAGAGGATTTCTGCTCCCATGAAGCTTCTTAGAGGGTGAGACTGGCGTTTGTGCTTTTCACCAAGGGCAATCCTTTTTGGTGATTTTGAATGTAATACTTTTGACTCTGGAAAACCAAAACCAAAACCCCCTCCTCGGATGTCTTCTGTGGTAGCTTCCAGTTTTATTCTTTTTATCTGAAGTTTTATTCTTTTTACTGTGTCCAGTTCTGGGCTCCCCAGTACAACGGAGATGTGGAGCTGCTGGAGAGAGTCCAGCGCAGGGCTACGAGGATGATCCGGGGCCTGGAACATCTGCCCTGTGAG
>JAYECN010485235.1:0-16174 GCA_035222435.1 Microcambeva ribeirae | reverse complement strand
AAAAAACCAAAAAAAAAAAAAAAAAAAAAAAAAAAAAAAAAAAGAGGCATACTACTGCAAACATGTTACAGCGTTATTTCACAAATTCTCCCAGGCAAGCGCTTTTAGGGGATGCTCAACATGTCAGGTGCCGGCCAGAGATTAGTCCATCGCTTTCCAACAGGAGCTCGGGTCCTTTGGAGTAAGGAAAAAAAATAAACACTGTAAAATGTGCCAAAGGAGGAGTCCAGAAACCCTGAGGAGAAGAGAACTAGGTGTTAGCATTAGTGACCATCAAGCCACAGCGCACTGTAGCTCCAAGCGGGAAGTTTTAGAAAGAAAAAGTTATTTTCTTGTTTCCATGCTTGCCCATTAGAAGAGGTAAGAGGAGGCCTCTCACTCCCAGCTTGGGGACAAGCTCCCTCCCCTCCATGCTCCTCACAAAGCTTCAGCATGTGCACATTTACAATCGACTCTGAAGGTCAACAGGGATGCAACACTCCCGATATTTAAGTCCCACGCCAATGTAAGCACTGAGACCCAAGGGAGACCAAATACAAAGCATGCTCAAGATTAGGTACTATGAGAAGCAAAGTAATCCAGTATATTACTTAAAACAAAAAACCCCACACCATACTGCACGCAGACTTAGAAGAATTGTTGTGTTGAAGATGTCTAAGCTACTGCAGGTACCTCACCGTAACCTATAACCTTTAGTCAGCTCTGCCACACAGCGAGCAAACCTAACAGGCTCCTGATGTACACAGAGTCCTTCCAAAAGTTGACATCAGTTAAATGTAAGTTTTGGTGACGAGACAAACATTGGGCATTCAGAAAAATGTTTTGTTCTCTGAATGAATGCTGAAATACCATGCCATGTAGTAAGCCCCTCACCAGTTTTGAAAGGGTAAAAAAGCAGGTCAGTAAAGGACAAAAGCCTGACACTGATTTGAGACACAGGTCAACGGACACTGATTTGAGACACAGGTCAACGTTCTCATTTAATCACTTTTTCAAAGGAAGAGATAAAACTTATGAGAGATCCCTTCAGCCCAGATACACCTAAAGCCTCTGCCTGCTATTAAGCAACAAGAAGCCACCTGCATTCAACTGTAGACTTGGACCAAAACAGTTATTTTCAAAAAAAGCATGAGTAACTCCTGCCAGTGCACACTTGTGCTGTGACTAAGTCCATGCTTTCTGTTGGTGTTTCCGGGCACCTTCTGACAGTGCTTCTGCATTAACAACTTGGGGCATAAGAGAACTGATGAAACACACATTTCTTTATGCTTTACCACATTGAAACAGTAGTTGAGAAGTACAAAACTTTTAGTCCTTCGCTACTCCTTACTTCTATTTCTATATATTTCAAGTAATGCAATAAAGAGGAAAAAAAACCTACCCAATAACCTCTAAAGAAAAATACATCTTTTCCATTAAAGCAGCTAGGTTCAGGGTTTTATTTGCCTTCTTAGACATCTAGCAATCATTCAAGTAAGATGGAAAAAAAAAAAAGGAGTTTCCAGTGTCATTTCTAGCTTTCTTAAAAGAGATGCAAGGCAAGCAAAATTATCCTAGTAAGACCTTGCCATCATTATTAAGTGCAAGATTCAGAAACTGTGAGGAACCATTTCATTTTAAATAACCTAGTAACGCCTCAGCACATTGAGCTACTCCCCGGCACAATTTCATTTACATATCAAAATAAGGCACTGCAGCTTCCTCCAAATACTGTCAAGGATTCCTGCATAAACAAAGGTCATTTGGGAATACAAGAGAAAACACTTCAGCAACTCCATTGATTTTTCTATGGCTTATGCTCGCTGTACTATCGACACCATTCCCCTCCACCGCACTCATTTACAGCGTATCCTTCTCAGCTAACAATATCCTTAGTGGATAACTACGCGCTCAAGTGAAACAAGAGCGAGAGGTGTCTACGCGGCCGTATTTTGAGGGAGACAAAAAGCGTATTACCAAATAGTACAAAGACACAGTAATTTTTGTGACATGCTCTTGAGCAGCTCCTTCCACTTCCTAGTGAGAAAACAATTTATCCAGGAAGGGGAAAAATCCATGCCTACAATCTTGTAGTAGAAGTGGGATCCTGCTATGGCTGCAAAGCATTCAGAGTTTGACTATGGGACTAAAATTAGTCTCTCCATTATCTATTTACAAAACTATCTATGCTTTTATCTGGGTCAGGATTATTTATATTCGTATATTACATATATGATAAACATACACACAGAATGCCCCTGTAGTCCAATACCTTCATGTGCCAGAGTGGGCCAACAAGTTCCTAAGTAGTTAGCACTGGAGAAAGACATCAAATCCCTCAAAATTCATCAAGTCAGAGTAGGCCAGTGAAAAAACAGAAAGCAGCTAAAACCTGCAGTCTGCAACAAAGCTACAAGAGCAATCCTGCACCAAACAACAAGCATATCCTTGACAACGCCCATAGTCCATACCTCAAATCACTGGTTAATATAAATGCAATCTTAATGACCTCCAATTAGTCATTGCTTTTCCTGGTCTAAATTGAGAAGGCAAATGACTTCCTAGAAACTCCACTTTAACAGTCAAACATTTACGCTTTTTCAAATATTTACTGGTCAAAGAACTCAAGATTCTGGATATTTTCATCTTTTCCATCGGTTACCTTTGAAATGGAAATGAAGATACCTGGATACTGAGGGAAGCAGACAGTTCAGCCATGTTACAAACAGAAAGCTGAAGAACACGCAGGAAAACCTTACTCTGAAGCATGTAGTTCAGCACCAGAAACCCCGGTAAGCAGACAGCATTGCCATATTGCACTACCAGAACACTAAAAATTGTTCATATCTAGTGTATGTCAGTTCATGAGCACATTTGCTTGGAGACTCCTGCACAGAACTGGAGGCTAGGCAGCTGACACCAGTCACAAAACCAGATCACTTTAAAACTGTAAAAAAGTCAACACACTTTAAACCAAGTCCCCTGGAAAACAAATAGAGCAACCACAACGAGCCCAGACAACCCCCCCATTGTCATTATTAGACCAAAATAAGAATAAAGATACGAGCTAGTGCAACAGCAGGATGAATAAGAAGATAAAGTTTAAAAATAGCAATTATAAAGTAATGAGAAAAAAGAAGAGCTGCAATAAAACGGAAGGAACAATCACAAAGTCCAAACTGGAAAGAAGGAAAAGCAGCTTAGAAGGGGGTAAATTTGAACCTATAGGAATCAGGTAGGTCAGCCTTTACTGGACATCAGGGACAAGAAAAGAAGTCAAGGCATTCAGGAACCACTTATATTTTAAGCTAAGGCTTTATAGGCACAGCAGACAAATGTATCACTATAGATGAAGTTTAATAGCAATGTTTCTTACCTGTTAACACAAAAGTTTTTAAAGACTTAAATAAAACAGAACGATTTGTATTCTCTGAGGCTCCTTGCCCATTACAGGGGATCCTGGCAACAGCAAAAAAATCTTTCAATCTACAGTATTAGCAGATTAGCAGGACTGAATTAGGTTAAGATGAAGCAGATTTCTTCCTACAAGAAAAAAAAAGACATTTTGCAATTTAATAATGTTAACAGGGTCCATTAAATAGCTCAACAGCTGCACGAACAGTGTTGCTTGCAGGAATGAAAAAACAGGAACAGCAGAAGAAACAACTTGCTAGGAAGGAAAGTAATCTCAGTCCATTACACCATATCCAGAGAAATTCAAGGAGTCCATCGCCTGCAAGAAAACCGTGACAGACTTTATCCAACAAAATATCCCCCTTCACTGCTGGGAGGCACAGGAAGCAGCTTTAGCATCTTCATGGGGCAGAAGCCAGGGGTGAGATCAAAGGCAGTTTGCCAAGGGAGGCTACATGAACGCAGAGTCTGCCATCATTCTTTTATTTAGCTATAAGCAATTCCGTGAGAAGTCGCATCTCCAGATGTCAGAACTGCTCACTGCTACACCTTAGTTTATCCTCAAAACTACTCCCTGGCTGCTTAATATACTAAGGCCTGATCTATGCACAATCTTGCATAAAAACAGGGGTACAAGCATTAAAAATCCCATTCTTCTTGGCATAAATCTGTATAAGAAATTTAGACACTTCCCATCTGAGTTAAGTTTATCTTAAACACACACACACACACAGCCCACAGGTAAACCTACTTTAAACTGATAAGCTTACTTCAAAATGAGAGTTTGCACACCGACTTAAAAAGTAACCAAAGTAACTACCCACGTCAGGAGAGCATTTGGTCTCCCAAAACTCATCACAAAGACTTCTGCTTTTGGACTCTCCAATTCCGTCAATATAAAGCACGGTTACATTAAAAAGAACAATAAAAGCATCCATAATTGTCCTCAATTGTCCTCATCTTCAGCCAAAGAAAACACGCTACCACGTTATGGACAAGTGCTCTGCCAGTGGAAACAAGGATGACTTAATTTTAGTCTTCCCATGTCACAGACAGAGGCTATTTAATGAATATTCTGCAAGGATTAAACACACAACTGTGACTATGGACCTAGAGATACGTACTACAAATATATTCCTTCTGAATTAAAAGCAGTGTTTACATTTTGGTTCAGCAAGCATCCAAGAGCACGTGTTTTTATTAGGTTTTGTTAGGACTAGTAGTTTTTGTGGCTTGAAACACCACATTATTTCCCAACAATTCTGGGGCCAAAAAGTCACCTTATTTCCATTTTACTCACAACAGTGCAAAGACTCCAAGCCTTAGTGTACACAAACACTAGATACAGCCCTCTCTAAGGCTATTTTAGCAACCAACATACACGTGAACTGAAGGTCAGTGTAATACATTGACCATAATACTTTCAAAGGTCAAATGTGTTTTCCATACTTAGCCCTTCAGGTCTAAATGTCAAGTAGATTTGCCAATCCCTTGCAAGTCAAGTGACTAACAAGATGAAAAAAGTAAACAAGTTTATTGAACTGGGTTTGCTTTACCAAAGCTGACTTGGTAATCATTTCTGGACTTCAAATGCTCACTTGTACTCAGAGGCTGAACTCCAAGTTCGGGCAGACTGCCTATTCCTCAGTTATTCCATTCACAGGAAAACCAAGAAGCCCAATTAGTTGAATCCACTTCCAGAGCATTTACAAGAGTCCCAGGGTACTGTCTATCCAGATTTCATTTGCCAATAAAACCGTGCAAATGAAAAATCACTATCAATTATTACACTCCTTTAAAGGATGTCCTTGTGCTATTTCTTCTCGTATTAAAGACAATTTTGATGTCTAAATACCCGATAAAGTGTACTTACACTTTTCTGGATAGGGAAGTTAAGCATTATCTGACCAATGTTCACAAACAAGGTGACACATGGTATTAACACTGCACAGACAGCAGCATGCTTGCTCCTAAAACAGTTTCCATACATCCCTTGTTCAAAGGCATAAGGCAAAAAGGTCTCTTCCAAGCCTATTCTTCACCCACAGAAGCCAAAGCAACACTTGTGCACTCCAGCAATGAAGTACAATAACTACAACACACTGACCAGTGCTGCTCTTAAGAGCACCCCATCAATAGTAAAGGTGTCAAGACAACAATTAAAAGTGGTAAGCACAAGCCACCAAGTGGTTTAACCTTATTTCATACACCAAACCCCAAAGCAGCACAATTGCTTTTCTACACTACTGTGCTTTGGGGGGAAAAAAAGAAAAAAAATAAATGGATTTTTTCCTTCTTCCACTGGCTTATTGCCTCAGAACAACTCCTCAGTGCATTTGCAATCCATCAATACTAAGTTGTTAAATATTAATGCTCCAGGCAATACAAATATGAAGTCATCACCTAGAAGAGACTAAATAGACTCATCATTGTGCTTTACACATCCCTCCAAATGTCTAGGTGACTGGTTCTGATGACTCCTGGGAGAAGCAGCTACACATCATGCACATTCTCAATAATATTTCATTATTTCCCCCCCATACCCTGCCCAGAGGGATTTCATTCACTGATTTTAAATATAACAGCCACAACCCTTTAGAGCTGCTTAGCACAACCACAAAAAACTCCCCTTGCAATTGTTACAATCAGGTTTCAAGTCCCAGAGCAAGACTGAAGCAGGCAAGCAAGCCCATGGAGGCTACACCAACCTCTGCAAGGAGATTTCCTGAAGCTGGGGTCAGGACTACACCCACTAGTCCACGCTTCAGTTATATCCAGCTTTTAATAGCAGCAAAGTGACCACGGAATACACAACATGTAACAGGTCAGGATGATGTCAAAAAAAGAAAAAAAAAAGAAAAAAGAAACACACACACACACACATCACAAACACAAAGCAAACACCATAGATTTATCCCACCCTCCTCCCTTAGAGAAACAGGCTTACTATTTGGTATTTAGGATGGGTCTTTTGTGCTAGGGCTTAACTCCACAGAGCTCAGGTTACCAGCTGCAAACCCTGTGCTGAGAGGACACGGGCAGCAGAGCATGGGCAGCCGGGCAGGCTCTGCCAGCAGTTTGTGCCAGCCAAGGTGGCTCCGCCAACACAGCTCCCATGGCCCCTGCCTGGCCGCTCCCTACCAGCACTCCTCCAAGCTCTGCCAAGCAGCCGGGGGGTAAAGCCACTCTTTTAGATGCTTTATCCTTATTTGTGAGCATTTATGAAATAATGTTTCACTTAGCCTTACAATGAGATGTGTGGACTTTAGCGGAAGGTTTTTGCTGCCTTTTAAAATATTTATTCCATTCTATTCCAGTATATGCTCTCAATAACAGCTTTTTTTTTTTTTTTTTTTTAAAAAGTCAAGTCTCAGAAGCTGAAGCTGAGTCAGACACATCAGTGTACTTGCCAGCACAGCCGCCCTTTTGCTCAGCATGGCCTGAACCATAGCTGTAATCTTCAGCATCTCACGGGACCTGCCCTGCGCCGCTGGGATACTGCTGGCAATGCACTACGAGAACGCCAGGGTTTGAACAAGCCTGTTGGTATTACGCAAGGGTACGATACAAAGTCCCCTAAGGTCACAGCTAGGACAGTGTTACCCAAAGCAGCACAGCTGCAATAGACTGGGCAGCACTGAGGCTCCTCAGCCCTCATTTGCCTTTTCTGTTAAAGAACCTAGGTACCACAACACACAGCTTCTTGAACCCAAGTTGTACTTGGTCCAGCACACTGTAAACATAAAAGCACATGCACAGCTGGCTGGACCCTTCTAATAGAGCATGCGGTGCATCACATATATCCACCCACCCTCTCCAAGTAACCTTCCAACACAGAAAAGTTCCTCCTCCTTTTGCCTTGCTTATTAGGCCTTGAAAGCTGGCCACAAATCAAGTTGGACTGCATGAACCATGCAACTAGCAAGCTGCTTACTTCAGCGACTTTAGCCTGTGAAGCAAAGCACGTTCCTGCAGGGAGAGTGTATTCAGGTCTGCTAGGTGTTTCCTTGCTATGCAAAAGCCCTGTCTGGAGAAGGAGAACTTGGGATTGCTTGCAGAATGGGACTCAGCTGGTGCCAGGAGCTGGGAATGGTTCGCTTCAAGTTCCCTAGAGCTACGACAGCCAGAACCAGAATGGACTTCCTTACAGTAAGACCATTTCTGCAAAATTAAGCCCAAAGCTGTGCGTCACTTGCTTCCTTCTTGTGTGATTCTTCATTTTTAAAACTACAGTTTGCAGGTAGCCACCCATTCCCAAGGCGGCAGGTGAGAGTGCCCTTCAATGAGGGTATCAATAAGCGAGTAGTTATATTAGCTTTGATTTCTGTGCTACCGTCTCCTGTGATGCCTGACAACTTCTCAATCCCACTTTGCCTGTACACATGGGCTAATAAACCATCACAACAAACAGGTTTTGCTTTTCAGCCTGGGTCCCCTAACAGGCTTCAACGAGCCCATGGGCTGGGCTGCCACCTGAAAACAAAGGTTATTCTTCCTTCAATTTTTAATTTAAGTCAATTAAATTAAGTGTATATATATTACACACACACACACACCCCACACACACACAAACACACTTCATCTCCTTGATTTTGACTTATCTTGGGGGAGCTAAATTTCATTTCACTTTGGGAGAGCTTAGGCCCAGGCTACAATCCCTCAGTTCTGATTGCCATCCGCACAATTCCTAGAATGAAAGTAGAAGAGTTATTCCCATGCAGCTGTCAGGGAATGGAAATGCATTATACTGGCACAGACAACTGGATACAAGGCAAGTGGTACTACTCTACTGTATTTTCTTACTTAAAATACCCTTACTTAATATACAGGAATGGACATTTAGAAAATGTTTTAGCACCATCTGGAACCTTGCCCAGTTTTGTAAAGATGCACCTGAGCTTCTACCCAAAAGCAGCATGTTCTGCCCATGGGAAGCCCTTGGATTTGGATGGACAATAGTAAAAAAAATCCTTTGCCCAACTGCCTAAGAGAACAAGTCACCTTTTACGACTGCATTGCACACACTATTTATGAAAAAGACAGTTTGATACAAAAATGTTCAATGATTTTCAAACTCTTTAAAAAAAGTATTTCCCCCTCTAACTGCACCTTCTGTTATAACTAAAGAACTGGCAAGCTACAATGAAAGTCCACCTCAATCTAGTCATATTTCTGAGGGAAATGCCTCATTACTTTTATATCCTACATCTTCACTCACACAAAGTAACCATCAACTGAGAAATACTGTAGATGCACAAATCCCTGCAGATGGAGTTAAAAAAAAAAAGCATTAGAGCAACATCCCATATGTTGAGAAGCAGGACTTCAGACAAATCCAAGTTTCTTTTGCAGCAGCCCTTACTGAAATACTTTTGTGTGAATGTATTTAAATTGGCTGGTTTTCCCCTCACTCTCTCCATGCTTCCTCTCCTCTCAAGACAGGGCTATACCACAGCCACTGACCATAACACTTCTGGCATCCTTTCCTTCCTACAGCCTCTGGCCAGCAGCCTGCACATTAACAGTTTTCTCCAGTGCATGAAGAGGTCTCAGATCTGCAAAACGATTCTTTACAAGGAGAAATTACTGAGGCCACATCATAACTATTAACCCAAGTGCAAGACAACAGATACCAGAACTGCACTGATGCTTCTCTGCCCTACATCCATTCAAGGGATTTGAAAAATAAAAAGCTTCAAAAAAAACAAGCTTTTTAAAACAGAACTTAAGTAGCGAGATATGTATAACAGCACTGTGAAATAGCTCTGGGCAGCAACACTCTTAAGTAGAATTTTGGAGTCAAAAATGTTAAGATCTGACCTTAAATTATGGTGTTTAGTGACATTTAGAGTGCCACAAAGATCCCGGAAATTAAGTCTTATCTACTACCAACCAATAGTTAAGTCAATAGTGTAAGGCAACTTTAGTTGCCAAACACAAAAATCTCAGAAGTTAATTTAAAACACCTGAAAATTTAGAAATGAAGTTTTACAGCTGCAAGTGTGAACTCAGGAAAAAAAAACATGAATTTCAAAAGAAGTCTTCTGATGGCAAGCTACAATATGACAGCTTCATTGCATGATTTTTAATTGCCAGTTCAGTTTCTGTTTTGGAGGGCTGAATTCACTTGCTGCCTACTTGCAGTTTTCCATAATAACAAAAATTAAAAATTAATAAAAAACAAGTATTTTCAGTAAAACTCATCTCCCTTGTTATTTATATTATGCTGCGTATAGCTGCAATACCAGTTTACCAATCCGCATTCCCAGAGAACACCTTGGCCTTCATAATTATAAGTACTAAACCTTTGCTTAAGAAAGCTCCACCTGCAACTATAGACCTGGAGATAATCTGTAATGCTCCGTCTCACAATAATGTCCTGTGTGCCACAGTTATGGATTTTCTCACTTTTATTAATAACTTATTTCTTGGCTATACAGTGCTACAGGTTGAACAGGAGAAGCACACAAGTAATCCTATCGCATTTCATTCTTCAGTCTCATGGTTAGTACGTTCTTCTTAAGAGGTATCAGATATCCACTGGAATTTCAGATTGAGCCCTGTTTTGCATGGACACCACCAGGTACAAAAGGCTTTCAAAACTGGCTGCCTTCGATATCCCATCCCTATGATTCTAATCAAGGACACTGCACTTCCCATTAAGCGAGTGGGGAGAGTTATGGATGAAATTGGACTTAAAAGCTGCTGAAGTACAGCAGAAGAGTCTACTGGAACAACCACAGGGAAAAGGTGCCTATCTATAACAAACCGTACAAAGCAGCAAGGCAACTGCAACTGGCAAGGCTACTAAGAAACTGTTAAAGTTTGAGAAAGCTTTAAATTCAGTCCCCAGCCACACAGTACTTCTAATAAAAAAAAGTGTGGAAGTTTTGCTGTAATATAAGTGACTCTAGAAGAGCATCTTATTCCTCCAAACAATAAAGCCAAAGTACTTATGGACATAATGCAGCCTTTATGGGCTGATGACAAAGTAGATTCCTTTTAAGTGAGAAAAGGCCCCTACCACCACCACCGGTAAAGAGAAAGGAAGGGCTTGGTGATGTCAAAGACAACTGTGAAGTTTTAACAAGCTTCAAGATGCTCATAAAAGCTAAATACTGGCTGCTATTGCCAACTCACAGCAATGACAGCTATTATCTCTTCCTTCTTGCAAGCAGCAGTTGTACAACAAGTTGTGCAGTACACAGAAGATCTTAAACCTTCTTCATCAATTACTGGATTTCTATTTTATCTTTTTGCCAGTAAAGGAGAGGTGGCGTCCAGCGACAAAAGAGTGCCTAGCATCAGGCATGCACAATTAAAGGATCCTTATATGAAGCTATGTCACAGTCAAAAGCAAGGACTTGCTTCATGACCAGCTTTGTACCATTTCTACCACTGTCACACATGCAAAGGGGCAGACTCAAAAGAAAAAAGCCACTAGCTGCTGAAGTTGCTAAAAACACCAGAACAGCCTTAAAGAAGGATACAAAGTGACAACTGTGGAAGGCAGGAATACAAAGGTTGCACTGTTGCAGTTTTCAACCAGACTTCCACCTGGGATCATGCTGGCCAGCGTCAACAACGGAGGAAGCTGGTTTCCTGCAGAGGCTACTTACACTGTCAGAAGGAAACTACCTTCCGAAGTGTCCGCCTGTGGCGTCCACCACTGCGGCATTACTCTTGCTTGTCTCTAGTTTCCAACCTTTCCAAGGAGTTTGGTGAAGGCAGCCGAACTGGACCAATTAGTTCAATTCACCATTAATTTTCCTGAAGGGTTAGTTCTCGATATTTTGTATCTGGCAAGTGTATCAAGGCAGCAGTGGAAGAAATAACACGAGTTACACGTTATTCTACTAGCTCAACCTAGTACTGAAGTCTCCACATGACCATTTTAGATTTAAGATAGGTCAAAAAATACCTGGCACGTACAAGAACAGAACATCACAAAAGTCCCAAGTCAGTGCATTCCACAAAAACAAGAGTCTTTTCACCAAAACTTTCCTTTTTTTGACCTGCTGTATCTTTTAGTAAAGTGATCTTGGTTCTGACTATATTTGGGGGTGAGGGGGGGAAGCAAACAAAGCATGAAGTACTGGGTTTCTACAGTTTCCCTAAGAGGCATGCTAAGCAAATAAGCACTATGGTAGAGAGATGCAAAAATTCATGCTGCGAGAACGAAGGTTGATATTCTTTCATTATGCAACACTGAAGTATTGAGTAATATTCGTTTGTAGCAAGTCAGGCTGTTAGAAATTTCTATTACTCCCCTTTTTCCTGCTGTAAGTCAACCACGGATTTATAGTGCCATGAAAACAGACATAATCACATCTGTATTAATACTGCACTGTATAATAATTATGGGCACTGTATAAGCATTACCTAAACACTTACTGACTTGCTTTTAATTCCTCAGTAAGGACCCTAGCCCTACAAAAGGGAAACATGCATGACATACCTGGGGAATTACGGTCCTATGCTTTACTGCCCTACTGGAGCATTATGTATGCTCCAAGGAAGCATCTTGCATACTCTACATGAGTAGGGTATGAAATCCACTCCAAAAACATCTTCAAGAAGTTACATTTGCTAACAGAACCTTATTTTATGTATTAGGAGTTGTTTAAAAAAAAAAAAAAAAAAATCTACCTATGGTCACTGAAGGGGTCGCTGGGGTACAAGCAAGGATAAGAATACTTTTAACATAGCAATTTTTCTATTCAGGACCAAATTTAACCATCTTGGGGACAAATCACTAGCTTTTGCTGGAAAAGGAAAGCAGAAAGTTCCATCCCCAATTACAAACATGTTTGTTACAACTGTGGGAATCGCAAGTCCCCTTCACAAGCTTCGCTCAAGACCTCCTTGGTCACCAGAGCAAGGTTAAGAGTATTTCTCAAGCTTGAAATCATCTCTCAGCACAATGGAGAAGAGCTGCTAGTGGTCATTCAGTGCTCATCTTCCAGAGGACTCGGTGGAGGCAGGAAGCAGGCCATGAGGTCACCTTCTCTCTCTCTCTCTCCTTGCTGATACATACCTCAGGCTACATCTAAATGCTTGCACTCATCCAAAACAAAACGGGACTGTTTCCAGAACTTCTCCCAAGGAGACTAATCCTCACACATTGAGGCAGTTTCTGCTTTTGAGTGCATTTTCCCCCTTAGCCCTGCCTCTCTCCACATCATGTTTCAGCTTTACCTAGATACTTACTTAGTTCAGGTTCTTGCCAATTTTACAGATGCTCTTTGCCATTTGGCCAACACACCTATACTGGACATACTACCATTTACTCAGTGGTTATTTCTGACTTAACAGCCTTCAGGTAGTAGTGAAGAGGGTTTTCTGTCCAACCTTATTAGTTGTACTTAGAAGCAGAAATACCCCAGTGGGATGACAGTAATGTTATTACAGCCTCACAGCTCCATGCAATTGTACATTTGGGTCTTTTTGGTCTTCCTCCCACTGCTGGTGGGCAGCACAGCGCACTTCTCCATAACTGCACACTCCAAGGTTCTGAAGTCCCAAGGAACAGCTATGACTGAAGCAGGATTAGCAGAGGACTACACAGTGTAACAGGAGAAAAAAAAAAAAAAAAGTCAGGAAACTGCCCTCCGAACAATATACACCACATCAGACGTGCTTTTCGGCACTTTATGGATACCGCTGAAAGAACACAGCTCATGAGCTCATAACAGAACCTTTTCAATCTTGTGCATAGACTATTTCACAAACAAAAAAAAAAGCTGTTAATAGCTTAGATCAAATTTCAGCTCCATCTCATCAAATCCATCCATCCTGATGTCTGAAAAATATCCCAGAATATAGACATGCATAAGAAAAAAAATATATAAACATGTGGTTTCTACAACAGATGTTGACCTCTACACTACAAAAAAAAACAAAGCTTTCAACTTTATGTTTGTAATCTTCAGACATTTTGTGACTGATGCTTCAGTCTCCCACCTCCAAAACACTAGTGATCATATTTGATTCTGAATAGTTTCCAAGTCATTTGCTCTCCTCCTTCCTTTGACAAAAAAAAAAAAAAATCTGTCAAAGTAAGATGTTATTTACTATCTATGTCTTTATTATTATTGAAAGCTTTGCCAAAAGGAATGCCTGCACATCTTGCTCTTAAGATAATCCAATCAGACAAGTCTGGTCTTCTGGAATCTGAATGGGGGGACTACTTTAAGAGACCACTATTTTTCTAAAGCCTACATGTGAAATAACTGAATACACATTAATCTTGACAGTCACAGATGAAGACATCACTACAGTGGCAGGATGGTAAGGCTGATGTGCTGATGACGTTCAACCTTACTATACAAATGGATCACTATGCTTACCCTAGTGCCTCTTCCAGGCAAGCATTTAAAATAAAATAATGATAATAAAAAAGCAGTAGCTTCCACCACAACTTCTAAAGGCAGCAAGTAAACCCAATTCATATGCAACAAGTGAAGAGAACAAGCCTCCTACCTACCGAGGTGTGCAGGTGGCCTACTGGAAAACAGAAGGCTGGCATATGTCATTTTTCAATATACTGATACAGACCAAATTTCACAACTAACTGCAGAATTAAGTCAATACTTCAAAGATTTTTTTAACACTTGGATAGACAAGGATATCATCAATAAAGAGAAAAGCAAATGGACCAAACAGTTCTTTAAAGTGTTTCTCCCCTCTCATGAATCTTAGGATTTCAGTCATTTACTGGCTGCTCCCGAATCAGCTCTTTGGCTTTTTACAGTACATGCCTTTCAAACTTGATCTGAGTGGAGAAACACAGCTCTTGAGCCTTAACAAGAGGCTTCACTCAAACCCTCTGTTACTGTTAAATATGTGTATACGCACTCACACTTACTTTTCCCCTTTTGCTTTAAAACTGCTATTTCAGGTTCCTTTCTATTTAAGTCACTTGAATTTCATGCTCAGAGTGTCATCGGACGGGCAAATGGGCCAAAGAATCACCTCTGCAACATGCAAGCAGAAAACCATCTGAAAGAAGAAGCAACAATTTCTCCTGTAGCCAGATAACAGAAGCATGAAGAATAGTTTGCAGGCAATGTTCTAACAGAGACATACAAACTCTTTAATATCTTTAATTCCATAAAGGAATAAAAACAACCAGGTGAATTATATTTAACAAGTCCTAAGACACTACAGTCAAAGCAGCTTACACATAAACCTAACTTGCTTGCAAAGAAGCCATAACATACTCCCCTGCTTAAAAACATTAAGCTTAAATAGGCTGCTTTCCCTGAATTGCTAAACTACAAGCTTCAGTTAAACTTTGTATTTTCTTTCAGCTCGTTGTAAATGAGCCCCCTCAGCAGCACTTCTAGACAACGAAAAAACACCTCCTTTCCTCCTGTTAGGAGCATCATCTCACTTGGTAACCTAGAAGGTACATGATTCAACACTACACAAACTTGCTGCTTTACACACAGAAAATAAAAGGAAATATTGCCTGCATTCCAGGAATCATAGATGGAGGAAAGATGCAACTTTAGCACATTTAGACAAATGCACAGAACTACAAATCATCAAGAAATTCCCTTTTAACACACAGACTGGCTATGAAACCAGGGAGGGTCTCCTTAACAAGCTATATATTGAAATACAATTTTATGATGTTCTTTCAGATTTCCATAACACAATTCCTCCAAGCTGTAAGTAGTCCAGGCCCCACTAGTAAGGATATAAACAAATAATACTGAACTAAGTAATCACACAGAAGTCTTATCAGAATATATGCTGTAGTTCAAATAAGTGAACACCAGTGCAAGACCTCCCATCCTTTGGTATTTGAGCAAAAAGGTGCCCAAGTCCCTCCGTGGTTCATAGGCTACTTATATATTGTCAGAAAAAAAAATTATACTAGTTTAATCATCTGCAATTAAAAAGTGAAAACCCACACCATACAGTCAAGGTACATTTATATTGCTTCCAATGAAACAGATTTGAAAAATCTCATGTTTCATTTTTAAGCTGTCAATCTCCCCCAAGGATGGCTTCCCAAAGCCATCAAGTCCCTCCTAACATTTTCTCTCAAAACAGTTAACAGCGAGACCCCTATGCAAAGTGCCCCCCGTCCCAACTTGGGCAACATTTTATCTTGGCAGAGAGGGCTCCAATTTTAGCCCCAGCTGCACCAATGTCACACGACACGCATGACTGTAACACTAACTCCCTCCTTCTTTCCTTCTTATGCCTCAAAAAGTTTTTAGCCACCAGAACAAGAAAAAAAGGGTGGAAGAAATAACCAAATAAAAATAAAAAAAAAAAAAAAAAAAGAGAGAAAATTGACAGGTTCCAAGTCAGATTTTGCCAGATGTACTTAACAGCAGTTAAAGTTTACCAAAATACCTTTGCGCTTTTAGTAAGTTTTAGCATGAGGCAGAGGAACAAATAAAAGGCTTTGGGAGAAAAAAATAAAAAGAAAATGAAGAAGAAAATGCAAAGCAGGCGGCAGTGCTGTAACAGCAACACCGAGACACCGATTTACAAGGGGAGAAGCCGAGGACAGAGGCGGCTATCAACAAGATATTTATTGCCCGAGATAACCGCGAGCCCGGAATAAAGTTCTGCAACTCGGAGCCGGGGCGGCTGCCGTGGGAGGGGGCGGAGGCCGCTTCGCCGACACCTCTTCCCCGCGCCCCAGGGCTCCCCGGCGGCGGGGGCGGTTAGAGGGAGAAGCAGCCGCGAGGCGGCGGGGGGGGGGGGGGCAGCTTCGGGCCCCCCGTCCGGGCCTCCCCGCCCCAGGCGCGCTAAAGGC
>JAYECN010485226.1:0-16174 GCA_035222435.1 Microcambeva ribeirae | reverse complement strand
AAATAAAATAAAATAAAATAAAATAAAATAAAATAAAATAAAATAAAATAAAATAAAATAAAATAAAATAAAATGTTAGTTCTCTTGAAAAAAACATGCTACAGCTGTGAAACAAGAGAATGTATTCAGAAGAAAAGGCAAAAGGAAGTAGAAAGAGAAGAAATGAAAGAAAAAGGAGAACAAATGGATACGCGGGGTGATGGTAGGGGAGAGATCTTGTCAATCCTTCCTTGCAGCATTGCTCTCGCCTCTGTGTCTGCCACCTCTCACCTCCTGCTCTGCTCCCAGGCTCAAGCCTGTGGTTTCAGCTCTGGTTTCCATTCAAAGCCTTTAGCATCAGAGAAGGAAAAAGGCCCACCAAATTCTTTTCAAATCACTTTTCCTACTTTCCCATGAAAGACAGAAATAATCATTGCAGGGCTGAAGTAGTCCTCTCCATGTGAGTTTAATTAATTGAAGCAAGAGAGTCCCCAGGAACCTCGTCATAATTCCCATCAAAATCACTGTAGTAAGTAACTCCATAGCTATAGACGAGGGACTTTTTTTTCATTAGTGTTTCAATCTCAGTGCTTCAGAAATCCTTTTTGCATTTCAGCCATGACTCAGCTGATTTAGGTACTTTAATTCTCCTTTTCTTCTTTCATGCTTTCCATATTGTTCTGTGTTTCTTAACAATATGTACATGAAATTCATGCTGTGCAAGATGAGAGGTAATCTCTGATAGCTACTTGAAAGCTCAAGTTAAAAATAATCTTGTGCCACAGAGGGCTGCTTTCCTCATTCTGCAGATTTATATTTGCATTGGTCACATGCCAGGGAGTTTACTAAGATGTTTATTTGCCCACATATGGCTGTCTCAGTGTGTTAATCTATTGAAATGCACTCAAGAGTAGCCATCCACTGCATTTCCATGGCATATTGCATTGGGAAAAATAAGTGGACACATTACAGTGACATCTGAGGATTTCTTCTCCCTAATAGTGCAAGGGGCTTATGTTCCCAAAACTGTTTGTTTATCCAAAACCCCAGTAGCACAGACCCTGAGAATTAGGTAGCTCGATCTCTCTCTCTCTCTCTCTCATTTTATTTTCATGTATTTATTTATTTATGCATTTATTTTAATTAGAGCCCCCCAGCTTTGCCTAGCTGTGCTCAAGGCAAGAAGACAGGTAGCTCTGAACATTCGGCCCACACTCCCTCCGTGCGTCCACGCGGCTCTTACCTCACCTTGGAGGTGCTTTTTGTGCTTTCTAGCACCAAGGCACCCTCCCTGGCTCTGTCGTCTGCCCCTGAACACAGAGGATGAGGATTAGCCTTCGCAGCACGTTGAGCAGAGCACCCACAAACTCGTCAGGGAAATTTTTATCTTCTCCTCCCTTTCCCAGATTAGTCCGTACCCAAGTTTGCCTTGTTGATCAGCTTGTAGGTTTATCTGTTACAACTCAATTACATTTCAGACCCAAGGGAGGAATTCCATAGAACTTACTGGAGCACCCACTATGTTCAACACCTTCTCACTGAGTGAGGTATTACCCTGGTTTTCCTTTTACCCTGCTTTCTGAGTTAAACAGGACTCCCTGTCCTGTGCATGCTCACCCAGGCTCTAACACACAGCTCCCTTAGCTCAGCTCTGCTCCCCCTTCTCCCAGCTCTGCTCCTCACTAAACCAGAGCCTCTTGCTGCTGGAGGTGTCTGAGATGATTCAGAGCAAAGCAAATCCCTCATCCACCCAGAGGCTCTGGGCTTCAGCAGTACTTCTAAACTCAGAATTAAACTGAGCTGCCCAAACTAAAAAATTATGATCCAATGCTTTCTTATTTCTTCACATTTCCTTTGTAAACCAGACTAGCATCACCTTTAGGGCTTTGCCAGAACATGTTTGATTCTGTGTCATTTCAGACCTTTATTAAAGCCAAACAGCTGTATTAATATTATGTTATGTGCACTTCAAATTTTGAAAAAAAAATCAGGAAATATAAAAATGAGGGTTTAAAGGGTAGCTTTTTGTTGGCCACAATATACTTGAAGTATGTTTTCCAATAGCTATCAACTGCACAAAAATAATATAGCATATCAAGCAGCCCACTTAACCAGGAAAAGAGAACATAGAAGAGTTTTCATACATTCCCTGCAGCTAAGGCACCGTCTTCGAAGGAATTTTAATTTTGCATCCCTTGAATTTTTTATTTTTCTGTGCCGTTTTTGTGCTGTTTGAATTTAATTTCCTGATTTTTTTTTAAGAAAAAAAAACGTAAAATATCTGGAGCCTCATGATTGGAGGAAATTGTACATTCTTTGGACATGAACTCCTGTATTAAGGAACATTTTTGTGGTGCTCGTTTTCCAGAGCACCCTTCTCTTCCCTCTTCTATACATTACCCTTAGTTAAAAGGGTACCACATTCCCTCCACACTGCGCATGCTTCAATAGGGCATAAATGCCCACATCTACCACACAAATCTATTTCTTTACACTTTTTCAAAATTTAAAGCCAGTGAGAAAGCAGCCCCCTTGGCAGCTGCTTAAAAGCGCACAGGAGCAGCGATCCCGCTGCCATTTAAAGTCATTTTCAGTACCAGGAAGGCACAGCAGGAAGGTGACAGTTGACACCACGGCTATACAATGAAGATACCAGTACCCCTACCAAAGGGTAGGGGCAATACAACAGTTGCATTGTTCTATACTAAAACAGTAATAAAAACTATCAAATCAAACAATGAAGGTAAACATGGAGCTAATCAGGAAGGAGATTTAGGAGTTGCAGAATAATTCCCCCAAAGCCCCCAGCCTAATTAGTGAAGATAAACTGGTTGACAGATTGCACAGCTAGGAAAACATAAAGCAAAAGAGGTTATAATATTTATTATTACTGTGTAAGACAGTGATTAGACCCCCAACCTCTGTATAGATCTAATCACCATCCCCTGGAAAGAATAATAGCCAGCCCTACGAGTCTGGTTTGACAAATTAATCCAAGCCTGATCCAAATAAAGAGATTTGTAGTTTTCAATGAAAAATTAACTCATCGTCTGTGCAGCAGGGAGAGCAGTGCATGCCCGAACGGCATTGTTACTGGGAGGCAGAGCCACAGCATGGCCGTGCTCAAGGGTCTGCCGAAGGGCAGGGGGGAGTTGTTCACTGCTGCAGGAAGAGCAAAGACTTGATGTGAAAATTAGTGTACTTGAAAAACCTCAGTCGTCATAGGATAAAAAAAAATCTAATCCCAGGATGCTGACAGTAGTCTGCAAAGGATGGGCTGACAAAACTGGCTTTTCTCAAATTCCTCACCTTTGAGGTCACCTACATGCCTCAGAAGGGGTAGGGTGAGGCAAATTACTCACATCAAGCATCCCACACTG
The DNA here is from genome assembly GCA_035222435.1 of Microcambeva ribeirae. NCBI lineage: Eukaryota > Metazoa > Chordata > Actinopteri > Siluriformes > Trichomycteridae > Microcambeva > Microcambeva ribeirae. The sequence continues at coordinate 12,815 of JAYECN010485226.1, read as the reverse complement.
TAGAAAACATCAGAGAAAAGAGATTTGATTACAGTGTGGTAATATGAAAAAAAAAAAAACAGAAAGGCAGGAACAGGGTTAGTGGATGAGACATCCTATGGACATACATATCCTGTCCACTTTATGCAATTCTGGGAACATGCGAATCCCCTGAAAATTGCTGGAACAAAAAGCAAAACAGAAACAAAAGCCCAGTCAGCAAAGGACAGCCCTGAGGGTTTTTTTTCCCATGTGATGAACTATCTTTCCCAAACAGTGGGAAGCATTTTAAGCCCTTTGGTATACTTGAAGAAACAACATGGCCATTCACTTCAGGACCATGTCCACCATGGCCTCCCCTCACAGAATATTAACGAGTATTGTTCAGGGCTTTATTTGCTTCACCTGATAAGCACCAAAAGTATATATCAAGAGGAAGGAAGCAAGTAATCATGATTTCTGCTGCAGTGGTTTTAATGAGATGTAGAGGGAGACTTAGGGGGCTCCAGAGCTTGGCAGAGTGGTTGCTGCTCCTCGTGCCTGCGCTCCCAGATGAAAGTCTGCGTGCAGGGGGACGCATGGAAGCCCTCAGCATGACTGTGGGGACAGCAGGAGTCTCAGCACAGCCCTCACAGCAGCTGGTAAGGCAAGAGAGTTAAGGCAGTTACCAGGAAGAGATGAGGACACGGGTAGGTCTGAAGTTCTGACTGTCTCTTGCCAAAGAGGATCCAGCCTGTTGTGCCTCCTCAGGGCACAATATCCCAACCACAAGGTGAAAAGATTCTCCTGAGAAAAAGTAACAAAGAGGATGCCCCCGAAGTGAAGTTCTAGCACAAAAGATCTGTTCTTGTAAAATATGCAGGACCCTAGGGATTAGGCAGCAGATCACAGCATTCGGCTGGGATGTTTAACCTGGGGACTAGGGTGGACTTGAATTAACTGAATGGGAATCTAACCCCATTTGCTACCTATAGCTAATCTTCCCTTCCAAAATTGGGTAGAGTTCAGTGTGATCTTCCTTTTCAATTTTCAGTCTGAAGACTTTCTCGAGTTTTGGCCAAAAAGCAAAGCTTTTAAAGAGCTCACTCTTCTCATGAGATTAAAACACTTGCTAAAGCAGGTGGTGTGTTTGCCATTCCTTGTGCCTTTATCTGAGTGATCTGGAGAAGCAAGACTATGTTATTGTCCAACTGGCTTTTGAACAGCTGAGCTTTACAACAGTACAGAGAAAAACCTGAGGAGAACAGGGGCTTATAAAAGTCTACGAGCACTGAATTCTGAGAACAAAAATTATGAGAGTTCTCTTTTATTCCAACAGCTATGTGTTTAGCTGAAATTCACATTTGATGAGATGAGATAACTAACAGCTAGTCCTTAAGGTAACTGCTCAAAACATTATTAGGTTTGCGCTATGAAAAGATTATATGTAGTGATAACCAAGAGAAAGACACAGAGAGGAAATAAATGCTCATAAAACATTTCTGGGGGACTGATGAATAAAGAAAAATACAACAAGTAGGATTTTTTACTGTTATTTACTTTTATTTGTCAGCATTGTCATTTCTTGGCTAGACAGGTTTCTTAATCGTCACATTTGATTTCTCCTGGCATTTAAGCACATTACATTAAAATACAGCCTGAATTTACATTAATGGGTGCTCCCATTAACTTCAGTGGTACAGGGTTAGATGCCAGTACAGAGACAGGGAAATGAGGAGCATAAATCACTAAGAAACTTCACACATGGCCTTAGGCCCCTGCCCGATCAGCAAAGCCTAGTAGAGCAGATGTGAGCTCCTCTGAGCCTACCCAGCTCGTGTTGGGATAAAAGTACAACCCACCAGCCCAAAAGACACTAAAGGCCTCACTAACAATCAGATTTGGTTTATAGTGTGAGAGAAATTAAAACAAAGCACGTTCAAGAACGAGGAGAGAAAGTCCCTATCTGCTGAGACAGATGCATGCAGGAAAGAGGAGATGACAGCTCAGGTAGTCATTAAAAGTATAAGGTAATTATTAAGAGCATATATCAGCAACAGCACTTGCACGCTGGAAAAATAAAGATCACAGGACAGCAAATGATGTTCCTCTCTCAGTCTGATGTGATTTCATTACTCTTGTTATTCTTAAAGAAGAGAGACCCTACAGTGGGCCACATGGTAGGAGTCAAATTTCTGAAATGAAAAGTCTAATGACTTTAATGACCTGTGGAGAAGGACTAGATTCAAATGGTGACAGAAGTGGTGTGCAATTTGCGGGGAGGAACGGGTTGTAGTTCAGTACTCACCAGTCAACAGCAAGAAAACATCCTACAGCTATAATTGTATAGGATGAGGGCAGTAGAGAACTGAAACGTTAAAATGGAGAGATGAGTAAAAATCTGTCTGTGATTATTTAATTTTTTAACTAGTTTGGAGTCTTGGGGTCTCTGAGATCTGTTTGTTACATTTGGACTACCCAGAACTACACAACGGTCCTTTTCGCAGAAGGGGATTAGCATACAGAGATCTGATACTGTTTTCATCCCTTCAGTATTCGCTTGCATACTTTGACTTTGGATTGGTTGCAGACCTGACATATTTCTGAATAGGACTGCTTTCATGTTAACTTAAGGTAGTAAGTAACAGTGCCTATAAAGCTTGTAATTTTCTATGATTGTAATCAATCTATTCATTAGGCTTTTATGTGTTCTTTTATGTTTTTAAATCATAAAGCTGCACTGAGCCACCAAGAGTAGTGATGTTAATATAAAACTGCGATACACATCCAGTCTTTTTCTTTTCCAAAATATAAGAAGAGGTTTTATGGTGTAATTAATGGCAGTTAAATGAAGAACGAATTTAAGGAAATATTATTTCATGCAAAATATGAGATTTACAGCCCCAAGAGACCTTTTGAGTGAAATAGTGAGTTGAGTGATTGGATTTTAAAAAGATCTAGATAATTATGTGACCGTTAGCATTTGTAATTATACTAAGATAATTAAGTATAATGAAACCTCATGCTTCTTGAATAAATTGATTACTTACAGGAATCAGGAAGGAAAATGCTTTAGGAATTCTGCATTTCATAAATGGGCAGGTGTATTTTGGTTTTGTTGTGCAGAGCCCTTTTTTAACTCTTCCAATCTGACAGTGAATATATCTGTAGGAAGAATGATAGATTGGGTGGGGTAGCCATCTATTTTACTCCAGAATATCCTATCTCCTAACCAGCTGGAGATAATAAAGTTTCACTGTCTATTTGTGAAACTGTTTATAAGTGTTCAAAATCGACTATTCAAAATTGCCACAGAGGAAATTCTATTTGGAGATATGTCAGTAGCCTTATCTGCTCCATCACCTTCTTGTTGCTCCTTCGCAAGCAGGCATTTCATTGATGGACATTGTAGTCTCAGAAGCCAAATGTGTTTTTCAAAGGAAATGTCATTGATCTAATAGAAGGCAGACTTTTTGGCAGAAAACAAAAGTTGCTATATGAATATTTTTAACCTAGACAAGATTTAAAAGGTGTTTTTTTTTCTAAAAGCAAGTGTGATTCAGAGATATGTCACTGTTGTTTATCAAGTCTGAAATCTGTCTTAATGTATTGCACAGTCTGTTTCTTTTTTATTCATTCCTTTCTAATAAGATGGTTATAGCATTTTGCCATGGGATAATATCTTTGCTTATACTTTGCATGCCTGATTTATATAAAGCTGCATCTTGCATATATACTTAGAGCACTGTAAAGTGAATGTAGCTTGATTGAATTATCAATCAATTTTGGCTGTGTTTGGCATTTCCTTTCACACTGTGTGGTTGCAAAGAGCAAACCAGATGTAGTCGAGCTATTTCCTGCCCATGTTGTCTACAAGGTGATGAGCAATAGCACTATGCACAGGTTGAGGTGCAAATCTACAGCCATCAGTTGTTCAGAAAAAAAATCTGCTTTTTAAGCTGTCATTTCAACTGCTGGAGAAAAATTTAAAAACCAGTTGGAAGTCGATAAATGTGGCATGTATTCGTAATTTAAACAAAGACATTTTTTACTGGCAAGTTGTGTAATACTTGAGTACATTGTCTTCCCCAGCTATAAAATGAGGATAGCAGTATTTACTTCATCCACTCTGATACTGAAAAGATTCAGAAAGCTCCTTTAGAGCCTGCTATAATATGCTAAAGGGTAATGCGTAGACTGTCAGGACTGTGGACCCTTGTGGAAATGGCAAAAACAGCAATGAGTGGAAAAACAAAATCCACATTAGACTAGCATTCTAATTCAAATAAGCTCCACTGCAATATTTCCTATGCTTCTAAATGAAAAAGGTTGTGAGACAGCAGGTATGGGGAAGGGGTGTTTATTACTCTGTTTCAGTGTTTCTCTTAAAAACAAGCAACAGGAATTGGCAAGACTGAAGAATGGGAGGAAAAAAAAAATGAGAATTTTATTGGCCGTGACTTTTTAAACATCAGTGTAAGGCCTATCTGAAGCTAAGATGGGAGGCACCATAGCATTCTTTGTCTGAATGGTACAAGATGGGACATGAAAAAGTAGAAAAAAAAAAACAGTTTATCATCAAAGAGATAATAACCCCTCCTATATTTGATTTTCTAAATATGCTCTGAGATGCACTGTAGTTTAAGCAGTTCCATTTATTTACTCATTATAATATGACCTGGCTGTACTCTGGCTGTACATGCACCCAGATAGAAGAGTTGTTTGCTTATACATACTTATTCAATGTCTATTAGAGCAAGAAAACTTTCTTATACTATAGCATAAGCTGAAAGCACCAAGTAGATGTGTAAACAGGAAAGGTTTTGGAAAAGACCTGATTTCTACAAGAACCAGAACACCAAGGAAGTCCCCACGCAATAAGCACCTGTACAGAAAATGCCCTGTCACCACCAGCCTTTCATTTCTTCTGGTGCCTGTTTCTGCCAGTGAACCAAACACTGTATCTCTATCCGCTGCAGTAGGGGATGCATGACAGAGAAAGGGAGGTCAGTCTCTGCTGAGTCTTCTGTGTAAATATAAATGCAATACAACAGAGCCTGTTGCATTTTAGCTCATTTCTTAGCCTACCCTTCAACACATGTCCAATAACACAGACTCTGGCAAGGAAAGCCCCAATCATGTCTGCATATACTGGGACACATGCCAACGGTATACCCAGAAAGGTTATCGCAGTAGTTAGCTATTGCCTCTTTCTCGCTTGAACCAAACAGAGGGAACTGAGCAAGAATGAGATATAACATTGTTTTTTTTTTAAGGTAGTACCTAATCAGATTAAGCAGTGGTTGCCCCCACTTCCTGCGCAGTGGTTGCCCCCTCTTCCTGTGCTTTGGCTCACATTGCAATGCGCTCCAGTACTGCAGGGGTGAGTTTCTTGCTGAAGTTAAACCTGAGGCCGTGCTCCAGCAGCACACCTCAAGTGTGCTCTCTTCACTCCTGAGCAGTCAGTCCCTAACACCAGGATCGATTTGGTCCACAGTAAAACCAAAGTAAAAAGGCACGCAACATGAAAATCAACTATTTTGCTCTGCAGATCCACCCCTACTCTTTTGCACCACTTCGTAATGTAGGCACAGATCAAGAGCTTTTTAGGTCAAGGGACAATTCAAACTATTTCAGAAATAAAGGAGAAGCAAGGAACAATTTGCACAAGCAAGATGCATAAAATAAACATATCATCATAACCTTCATCCTTTGAAGGTTCTGCTTAGATTTTTTTTCAAGCAGAGACTGACACAGAGCACATTGCTACATATTGCTGAGAAGGGCATAACCAACTGCTCTAATGGCGAAAGGAAAACTTACTTTCCCTTGCCAAAAGCCCCTGCTATGGACCACCATAGTAACTTATTCTTCTAATTGGAGTTAAGGCACTGCAGACTGGACTGCCTGCTCCCCTCGCAACAGCTATGAAAGCCCTGGGTCACATTGCACCTCGCGGGTGCCCTTCAGGAGCTGCCCTCCCCAGCACACATCCTGCAACTCTAGTAGCTGAGTCTCAGCCAAGTAATCCCTTACCCAGACTTTAGCCTGAGGAGTGGTTCACCTACATAAAATTGCTGTCATGTGCAGACTGATGGCTTTTTCTTTTGATTACCTCGGTTTTTAGGGTCACAGGTTCTGAGAACGTTCCTAGATCTTTCTGCTTGTCTGCCTATCCACCTATCAGGTTTATACGCTGCATACCACTGTACTGCTGTAACTTTGTAATACTTGAGCAAACATTCAATTCTAATTTCTAGGCATTCTTGAAAAAAAAAAAAAAAGAAAAAGAAAAGAGAGAGACTTCAGTCATTTAGTCATTTTAAGAGATCCAGTGATCAGTGGTGTCACAGCAGTTGATGGGTTCAAATTGATTGAGATGGGCTTCTCTTGTTCCTAAGGTAAAAATCCTATTATTCTACAGCCAGGAAATAGGGTTTTCTGTTCCTCATAACTTCCCTTGCAAGTTTCAAAAAAGTAACATATTACTGAAGTATCAGCACACAGATCTTCAAAGACTCATTTCTTGTTAAGCTGTCTCAGCTTCAGCCTGCCAGCCCAGGCAGCCTAGCTTGGGTTATATTTCAGTCACTTTTCCAAAATCCACTACTGCTGAGCCCTGGATTATCCCTGTCTAAAAATTCTGTCCCCTGTGTCTGAAGGTGAAATTTGGTTTAGCAGCAGGAAGGTGTTAACACAACCACATTGTGGAGATTAACATTACAGCAAATCATCAAACGAACCAAAAATACCCAACACACTCAAGATATCTATTTTTGATGAAAGCCTCGAGAAAGTATAATAGAATAGGGTTTTATAGGAGGTCAGTTATTAATTTTTCTTGGAACACAAACAAGAGCTTGGCAAGAGGCAGCAAGTCTACACTGTAACTTTTTACTCTATTTAATGACCAATACCAATTGTTCCATATACCAATTAACTTTCTCTATGCAGACTAAGTATTTATTGTTTCACCTGCTTTAAACTAGGAACTGCAATCTCATTACTAAAGGTTAGAAATAGTATTTGGTTTCACTGTAGTTCCCGTAAGTAGCTCTGTGTTAGTGCTGAAATACCTGCATGTGATACGTAGCAGCAGTGTTGCTGTTCGTGATGATTTGCAGCAACCATTCATGCCTCTCTCACAGTAAATGCCTTGCAACTACCCAAATGCATGGAGTGAGGAAGAGCAAAGGGATTCCCCTCCTTAGTTCTGTTCTTATCAGGGGGACATAACTGCCATACTTGCACCTTTGAGTTAGTTAAAATGCTCCTGGTTCTACCTGCTTACCTGTGAAAAGAGTTAGAACTGCCGAATTCTCCAGGAGAATGAATGCTGTTCAGAGAAGCTGTTGTGTCCACTGTGTGTGCCTACAATGCGCTTAGGTACGACAGCACAGCAAAATGACAGGATGATTATAGAAAGACTACAAATAGATTTAATGTAATAAAAGCTAGGGTAAAAAGAGCAGTGACACCTCACCACGGTGTGCAACATGGTCAACCCAGCAGAGCAAGACCTCATTCCAGGTCGGGGTATAGGTGTCATATCTCATGATCTGTGAGATCATGGCCAGCCTGGCAGTGGTTGCTCCTTGCTCTCCCTGTGCACCAGCCTTGCAGGGACTTGTGCAGCCTGGGCTCCCAGGCCTGCCCACTGTGCTGGTGGGCTCTGCATATTCTGGTTGCTGCTGCAGACGCATTATTGCCTAAATCAAACTGCTCCTTCATCTGGCTGTGTAAATGCAGCCTCTGGTAGGATGCTTTGCTTCCTTATAGCTCTATGTCATGTTTGTGCCATGCACACACGTCCTGTGCTGCTATTCAATTACATCTACGTCTGCTCAGCCTTCTGACAATATCTAGTTCTCATTAAGCAACCGTTTTTAGTTACGTACTGCTGCCTCTGATCTGGTGGGATTTGTGAGGTTCCACTAATGACAACTCTGATATATTTTTGTTTTTTGGGGGGACTAGGAAGGGTAGCTGAAAATCTTTTAAAGAGGAAGTGTCTCTGTCTTTTCTCCAGTCATCTGAAACCCATTTAAAATCCAGTCATTTAAAACAACCCATCAAAAATGCATACTGTAATGAATATACTGCTAAAAAGGTACTGAGCAGTAGATAAAAAAGAATTTGATAGGGAATGGATATCTGTAATGTCTGTTATGTTAAATTTTGATGTATACATTTAAAATAAAACATTCATATCTATAAGCTACCTACTGTTTACCTCACACTGACCATGAATAGGAAGGAACTTCATCCTATGGAATTAATACCTTCCCCTGTTTGCTCCATCTGATCCAATGAGATAGGTTGGAGAGGAAAAGATCATAACTTAAATGCTACACAGTGGCCCAGAAGAATGGTGTGCAAAGAGATGTGGACTTGCTCCTCTGTATCAGGCACACATCTTGTTGTCATGTAACTCCATCAGTGTATGAATACATGCAGTCGTTCCCTTTGAAAATTCTCCCACCTGAGCTCAAAGGTTTCGCACTAATGCTTCTCTTAGTGTAAGCAATCAAAGCTGGCTGAGATTTTCCCTCAAAATCCTTGCAGAGCTATCATTGTTGCCTCAGACACAGCAACAAAACAAACTGAATTAAAATCTACGGTATGGGCACTCGAGGATCGGTGGTAATCATGCATGTGCATAATCATGTTAAAACTGCAAACCCATGAGCCTAAGCTCCGACTCAAATCACAGTTCCCTGAAATGACTCGGACCACACAGGGAAGAGCTTTTCTTGAGTAGCTTCTAGCTTTTCTACATCATATCCTCATATACTGTGTTGGTGGATGGAGAAATATGATTAAGGTATTTCAAGCCTGACACAAATATTTTTCCAGTGGAGAGGGTTTTGATAAATGTAATGCTTCTGTAATTGGGCTTCTAAGGCCTGCAGAAGAATCAAGGTCTGAGAAGCAAACTAAAAATATATATTTCAAGGGAATGCACACATTGGCGGTACAGTAAAACTATTAGGCTACTGAATGACTGTTTTGAATTATATCAAATCACCTGAAGACCATATGGCAAATGGAATTTTTTTAAGTTAACATTTACTGCCTTGTACAATATCAGGATTTTTTTGTTGTTGTTGCTTTAGTGAAACCTATATATGTAAACTCATATGCTTTTAGCTTTTCGTAATCAATAACTGAAGGGCAAATGCAATCTGCTACAAATACGAAATGTGCAAAATAGTGAGCTATCTTCCAAGGGAAAATGGTGTCTACATTCTTAAAATCTGGATGGATAAAGAACCAGATATCTAATCTTTAGATGTGTATACAGTGTCACTGATTCTCATCAAATTCACTGGGTGAACCAGGACTGAGACTCCTAAAATAAGGTGCTGAAATATGGACTCAGGTGCACAGCTCTAGAAACCTATATCCAGAAACACTGACCTATTTCTCTGTCCTTAAAATAAGAAAGTGTTGTAACAAGTGAACTTTCTCTATGCACATATATTTCCTATATGCATACTTGACTGTATATTGGTTGTAAATGGAGAGAGGAGAAAGAATAGTTTTCTTGCAGCATGGCAGGAGATTTTTCAGATGACATTGGATTAGAGATTTCTAATACTTTTAAGTGTATTTTCACACATATATTCAGTAATTTCCCAAATTATTATGCAAACCAGGCATCTAATACAGCTAGTGAGCCTTCCTGTTTGTCCCCTCTTCGGCAGAATGTGGCCTTCTTTCTGGACCAAAGAAATCTCTCTGCCATTTCATCAGACTTGACTTGCATCATTGGACCATCCCATGGTCTCAGGATGTTCCCTTATTCCTAAGAAAACCCTAACCATTTACACTAGAATGTCCCTCATGATAAAAATGAATTTCAAGCTTGCATTGTGTGCTGAGGCCATTCAGAATATATATTTCTCACTGGTAGGTTGGTTTGTCTTTCTCCTGGGCCAGATTTTTGATGTTTGATCAGCTCCCTGTGAAGTGGGGTTTTTATAGTGAGTCTGGATCAATCTGTCTCAAGGACATATATCCTCAGTAACTGTATGAATGTGCAGGTGTTGTACACACAGATTAGTACTAATTACTCATTTAAGACATTGGGAATTACAATGGGTGTAGCTGAGTAATGACTACCTGGACTCAATGTCCTTTTATGTAATATTGTGAGAAAGAGCTAGCTTTCATTCAGCTTCTGTTTTCTCTCTATTCTTCCACAAAAGAGAAAGAGCACTGATCTCTTAGAGATACCAGTTAGTCTATTATTCATTTTCTACTTCACTCCAGTGGGAAAAGAAAATTTTCTAGATCGAAAAGGTTGTATTATGCATTCTGTCTAATAAAAAATGAGAATTCATCATTGTTGCACTATAGTCTGCTAGATGTAATATAGCATATCAATGAGTTTTACCTGTCTAAAAATCGAGGGTTTTTTTTGTTTGTTTGTTTTTTTTTTTTTTTTTTTACGAAATGGATATTACTTCAAAGAACTACTGTAACGAAAAATACATGCCAAATGATTTCTATTTGGATATTTTAGTTTCATTTTATGACCTTACAATTTTATGACCTTTGACAATGTGTTTGTCAAAGGATGTATAGGATAAAGGCCTTTTCTATACATGTACCTGCTATGCTGTGTGAGGTAGCATTTCAATTCCTGGAAGTTACTTATTCTGTTACCCTCATGTTTATTATTTGGTCCTGAAAATAGAGATCATGTGACTATTAAGGAATTGCAGTAACACCAATCCAGGGACCACTATGTTGCCTTGAAGCCAAGATCAGAGCATGTTTCTTCCATGCCTCCTGTTATTAGCAGTGTAGATGTGTGCTAAACACTTCCATGGCTTCCAGCAACTAAAGACTGCAAAATTCAGGTTCATCTACGTACATTATCTTCTGTCTGCCTTTCCACCTGAAACTTTGATTTAATTACTTCTGATTTCCACTGCTAATTGGAAAGTCAAAGCTCCCAGGTTGTCATATATAACTAAGAAACCATCTCTTCTCCAGTTCTGAGTTACCAGGGGGTGTGTGGAGTCACAGAAGCGCCCAATCTTTGATCCATGGCCTCGCAGCTCAGTTCTTCGCCGCTGTGGAGCTAGGTGGACATCACCGAAACACCGAGTAGTCAAGACGCACAACTGTAGTTGTGTTGCATTGGCAGATACTAAATCTTACCAAAATTGCCTACGCTGTTCGGAGCTGGAATTAAGAAATTAACAGAAAAATGAACAGTTGGCAAAGAGGAAAAAAACCTTACTACTGCAAAGACTTATTTTACACTTTTAATTTTTGCAGCAAGGCAACTGAATTAAGTCTGACTTCTTGAGCAGCACACAGCTGTTAATTTGTAATGAAGCAATGCACTTCGTATGAACTCCATAGTCCTCTGTTTTAATTCTTTTTTTACCTTTTTTAATATTTTTTCTTTTGAATTCACAACAAGTTTCAGTTTCATTCATGGAACAATAAGAGCACTTTCCAGTGGCCAAAAATAATATGTCTAAATTCCAGTGGACTTTAACCAAAGCCTGTGTAGACCATTGGATAAAGTGGGATCCTTATATTTCAAAGTACAGAGTTCAAATTTTGCAGGTATTTGTAGTTTTATTTTTAAATTTTAATGATCTAGATTCTCCATTTGGGTAAATCATCAGAGCTCCACTGATGTTAAAGGAGCTACGCCAAGTTACATTAGCTTAGTATCTGGCTTCATAACTTTTTTCTCTTTGTACCAAATTCAGCCTTCAGAACTCATGCACTAATAATTTGTTTATAGCTTGTACCTATTTTTTTTTCAATTTATTACAAGTAAACATACAGCTCATGAATTTGTGAAAATGAACAGGCTTTATGTAGGGAAAGTTGTGGGCATACAAGGGAATAAACTGGACTTTCTCCATCTAGACCTCTCCTGAAATCATTGGAAATGCTGAGTAAAAATGAGCAAAAACACATGGACAGATTCTCTAGAGTCTCTGCAAAGGAGAGGATGATACAAAGATTTCCTTTTCTCTTTTGCACTCAGATATAAGGCTGTCCAGAATTAGAAGATGATGACAATGTGATTTTTGCCTTCAGTCTTAATGTCTATGAATTTTAAGAGCAGCTAGATTCTCAGATCTGTTCATTCCCTATCTGTTGGTACTCATGGGTTGTTTTTGTTGCTTATTCCTTTTGACATCCACATGCTTGCATTTAATCATCAAGAATCTGAGCATCCTGCATGGTCCTCTCTGTATTCCAGGGGAGTCACTGAGGCCATGCTGCCAGGTTCACAGGTGGGATGAACCACAAAACTGAGATTTCCTAGCACTGTCCCTCAAGAGTCATCATGAATCCTCCCAGTGAGTCCAAGATGATACCTTCAGTTTTATTATGAAGTTATAACACATAGATCTTCCAAGTATGTAGGCCTTTAACTATCATTACTTGCAATTAACAGCTGGTTAGTATGTTAGTATGTTAGATGCATACATCTTAAGAATATCTGAGGATTTACATAATTATGAGAGAAGGTGGAACTGAATACAGCAAGCTATGGATCTGCCCTGTTAGCTAGTAGCTAATCAGGGCTGGCTGAGATGGTTAAACAGTGGAGTGAGTGGACAGGAGATGTCTCTCTGAGGATCTTCAGGAATGCTCCTGGATGAGTCATAGAATCATAGAACCATAAAATGCTTAAGGTTGGAAGGGACCTCTAGAGGTCATCTAGTCCAACCCCCCTGCACACACAGGGTCACCTAGAGCACAGGGCTCAGGACTGCGTCCAAGCGGGTTTGGAAAATCTCCAGAGAAGGAGACTCCACAGCCTCTCTGGGCAGCCTGTGCCAGGGCTCTGTCACCCTCACTGGCAAGAAATT
>JAYECN010485218.1:0-16175 GCA_035222435.1 Microcambeva ribeirae | reverse complement strand
AAGCACCAAAAGTTCCACAGGAACTTAAGGAAAAATTTCTTGACAGTGAGGGTGACAGAGCACTGGAACTGGTTGCCCAGAGAGGTTGTGGAGTCTCCTTCTCTGGAGATCTTCAGACCTGCTTGGATGCAATCCTGTGCCACATGCTCTAGCTGACTCTGCGTGTGCAGAGCTTTAACTAGATCATCTAGGTTTGAACTAGATGATCTCTAGAGGTCCCTTCCAACCTTAACAATTCTATGATTCTATGATCCTTCCCTCCAGTAGTTTTTCAAGAGCAAGAATATATTAGGTAGCTACTCTTTAAGATAAGCTGTGTATCCAATTTTCATTTCACTTTTTCGATGTTCTGTGACTTCGACCTTGTAACCAGTGATAATAAATGCCACAATCCTCTTTGACTACATCATATTTCAGGACATACCCTCTGAGAGCATCTCTCAGAAGCACATTACCAGTCCATTATGGTCTCTGCTGTCAGGACTCCATTAATCAGCAAAGGGAAGGGAGTGAAACCAGACCCTGGAGCATTTTTAAAGCACTGTCTCACCCCAAAAGAAGATGGAGAGATGTAGCAGTGAGCTGAAACTTTGGACGTCCACAAAGCTTCAGAGTTTATGCTGACTGTACAATGTATGTTTAGGAGATGACTATGCGACACCCTGCAAGAATGCAAATGTTGTTGCTTATAACAGTGATAACAGCTTGAAAGTTTACTAGTTATGCCTTCATGCCAGTACCTGTATTGTATCCACTCCTGCGTAATACCCCTCTAGGTTTTTTTTTTAATCATATATTATTAGTGAGTCTCATTTCGATGATGTGTTACAGTGATAAATCATCAGTGTGTTGCTACTCTGATAAGCTGTTGCTTCAGCATGCCGTTGAAGCTGCCGTGTAAATGATGCATTAGTAAGGCATACTGATGATGTGTTATGCAAAAGATGGGGCTGCCCAGGGAACAAAAGGTTTAGGAATGGATTCAATATAATTACAAGATGAAAATCAACCAGCACACAGCATGGTAGGGGCTGCTTTCATGGCCACACTAAATCATCTTATTTTTCTGAACTATTTCTGTCATTATGCTTTTGCAATCCTAATTTATAGGGAAAAAGGCAGGAGAAATACTTTTGAAAAGCAGTTATTTCACTTGAGATAAAGCAACCAGGAAAAAGAGAAAAAGAGTTTTTCTTTTTTTTTTTTCTTTTAATAAGCTTTACCAAACAACAGATTTAAGATCAATATACAAAAAATAGTGCAGAACAGAAAGAAGGACACAAATTTAGTTCTAAAATGCAGCTAGATGAAGGAGTAGAGAGGTGGTTTGATAGATATGAATGTTACATATGTATCTATGTCTACGAGTACTCACAAGATCAAATCTGTAATTATAACCATGAAATCAAGGTCTAGATAATATCATAGAAAATGTTTTCAGAAGTGAGTACCTGTCTGCCCCAGTCTAGTGTTTTAATACAAATGAAACAGAAGGAAACAATTTAGATAACCAGAAAATAAGTCTGATCAATACAAACATTATTGTAAGTAGTAAATTATGAGGAACCACTAAATATAACAATATTTTTCCACTTTTGAGTTCTGTTGTTTTTTACCTGAAATAAATAATCTTCTGATGTCAGATACATTTGAATTTTAAATACTTTGGAATATTTTGTAACAGATATTACTGGTAGAACCCTACCTTTACAGGTACAAAACATAGTTTTTAAAAGCTCAAAAATTATTTTTATAAAATTCTTGAAAATGAGATGAAACTTGAGGCATTTATTCTGGTTTAGGAATGTGAAAATTTTACCTAAGTAACGTTTGCAATAAAGAATGTTTGGCAGTCTTTAGATACCAGAATTCACACATTTTTCCAGCAAACAATGGAGTAATGTCAACATATATTGGATAAATCTGATCTTTTGTGAAGGAAGTACCAATTATTATGTAGGGTTATTATATTATGGGTAAGAAATAATTATTTCTGATAAGAAAAAATGCCTGATCTGAAGAATGGTAAAAAGAATTTTGATACCATAATTGTATGGTTTATATCGTCAGAATATTGCTACATAATGCTACTATAAATACGATAAAATTCTTTCAAACCTCCAAGTCTTTGAATACAGATATTTACGCACAGTAAAAATACATGGACATATACATATGAATGAAAGGTGCAAATCCTTGGTTATTATCCTGAACTGTAAGATGATAACTATGGATGTAAGATGTAAAAAAGAGTGTTTTACTTTCCTTTGAAACATTAGATTTTTGTTAGAAATTTTAAGTAAATTTAAATATTTCCTTGAGGGATAATAGTTCGTAAACAGTTAACAGTTAGCCTGTTAGTAAGTGGGTATTGCTCTGGAACTTGCATCCCCTTTCCTCATACATTTTACAAGTTTGATTATTCAGTTATTTATTTCTGTTTCTGCCAGGATTGAACATTTATAGAAAACACAGAAAAAAATGATAAAGGCCTAACATGAAAAATCTGTGTTTTCAAGTGTTTTTTGTATTTCCAAACATGCAATTTTGTAACTCCTAATTTGTATCATTTTCAGTATTGCAGAAGAGCTAACCCTACAAAAAAGTAAGGACAAATTAAATAAAATAAATCCTTGTCAACAAGGATTTATAAACAGATTTTGCAAAGTAATTTCTGTAGTAGGTTTTAATTACTGAATAGATAGTCTTCTCCAAAAGCTGAACTGTCCTTTCCTACCAATATTAAGCATTTTCTGTCAGAATGCTTAATACATATATTTTTTTGGAAGTAAGTTTGACAGTTTCTGCATTTTCTGTGAAAGAAATCAATATCAGATTAGAACAAAGAGGTCAAGCCTGAAGGAAATAAAACATTGGCTTTGTCTGTCTGAGGGGTTAGAGAGCTCCCTAATGAATGTTTTAGAACATCAACCATCTTTGTTATATATGATCTACCTAAATCTATCAATTAGTAATACTGATTTTCTGAACTCATCTGAATCCATTGTTGTTTCTTCCACAAATCTCTCTGCCATTCTACTTTTCTACTTGCTCATTAAAATTCTAAGTATTTTATCAACAGTATAGCACAACGACAATACAAAGAAATGAGAATACACAGCAGAGTTTCTCTACAAAGTAAGAACTCTTCAAATCTAAAACATCAAACTGAAAGCAGTGAGAACTATTAGGAACACCAGGATGCCAGTAGAGCACTGAGAATAGTTTACAACTTAAAAATACAGAGATGTAAGAATCTGAAACAAATTTTATAGGAACATAATCTTTTACAAATTAAAATGGATATTTCCTACTTCAAGAATGTGCAAATGGAATATTTTGACAATTTTAAATTTGCTGTCAGATTTTAGCTGAGAATTTAATCAATACAATCCTTTTTCTGGGAACAGTTTCAATTTTAACAATTTCTTTACTGCCAGAAATGTTTCAGTGAAAAAAATCTACTCAATCTCATTGTAAGTTCTCTTCTAAATGCCAGCATTTAGTTTCCCCGCCCTCCTCCAAAATGCTACCCATCAAAAGTTTAAGTGTCTGGTCTCTCTCTTTAGCTAAAAAGCAATATTTTTTTTTTGTAATGAAAGTTTCAAGATTTGCACAAGTATATCTGAAGGAAGATGAATTGCTCATTCTTCAAACCTTACAGATTCCTTCCACGTTTTGGCAGTTCCAGCTCTCACGATGTTCACTCATGAACTTTCTGGATATGAATACAGTAGGACATACTGTTGTCTCTTTCCGTCATTTCTGGTCAGAGGCCTGCGTGAGTTTCTTTCTACTTTCTGGAGGCTTATGTGGTAGATTAGACACTTCCTGTATAAACCCTTCTTTTTTTTTTTTTTTTTTTTTTTAAATCTGGAGGGGTCTCTCAAATCCTACAGGGCATGGGCAATGTCCTAGAGCCACAAGGGTAGTCCTTCAGTTCCTAAGAGACCACTTAAAAAATTCCTTCCAGAATGAAAACTCTGGAAAAAAAAAATCCTAAAGAAATATATATAATATATATATATACACACTTATATTTATTATATTTCTTTAAGTGCTTTTTTTTTCTTGTTTTGACTCACTACTGAATTCAGAGACACAGGTTGCCTGTCCATATTTTACAGCAAGGGGCCTAAGAAAAGAATTTTCTCCATACTTGGACATTCCCTGCTGCAGGCATATAAACCTAAATTCTGAAAGCCTCAGAGAAACCCTATCATCCATCAATATTTTATATCAAACAAGGAGAACAGTGTGCACACAAGTGGAAGGCTAAGTGAAAACAAAACATTTTGTTTTCAGCAAGTATGTTGAAGGAATCTTTGTGTGCAGATTGGCAAATGTCTTATTTTGGCACAAGCAGCTGGCATACAATATTCGCTTTTGGTATATATTAGTAACGATGAAGTAGGATCTGGATTTTTAAATAAGCATTTTAGAATAGTATAGATCAATGAAAAATCATATCCAATAGAAGCACTTCTCTTTCTTTGAGAAGGAAACAAATAGTCCTCTTTTTACCCTTTATTACTGAGATAAAACATCTCACATATGCTAAAATAAGCTTTGACAGACCTAATGATCCCAATACTGAAGAGGGATCTTGGAACAACTATTAGCCAGAAAAACCTTTAAAAAGCAAATCTTTGTCTTGCAGATGAAGCTCATTATTCGGGAAGATATATTCTTAACTTTAACTTTTCAAAAAGTGGGAAAACTTTTCCATTGTATTTATATTTCACTGTACTAAACTGTATTCCTCAAGGAGTCATTATGCCACTATTAAGCAATTTTTATGAATTTTTGCATTCTAAAAATACCAAAAAAGAGAAGATATATATGTAGATATAAGGGTAAGCAGAGATATTTAATATTAATAGCAATTAATAAAACGGTATTTTGAAGAACAATACAAATAAGCATCCAATGAACTGGCTTCTTAGCTGTTGAATACAAGCCACTCAAAGTGATAAATTATTCTTTTATATATATGTATATATAATCTTTTATTCTTTTTGTTCTTTTTCTGCATAATCCATACAAAATACAGTTACATTTGTAAGAATACCTAAGATGTTCCTTAAATATAAAATAATTCTTGTTTATGAGTGCATAAAGGAATAGAAATGGTTGATGGAATCAGCCAACTTTACAGCAGACAATTTGTGCATTTATCTTTTGAAAGACACTTTTCACACACTGGGCATATGGGTAGTGGATTGCATCTCTGCAAAAGTGATAGATGTGTTTTTTAATTGTAAAGGATTAAATAGTAATTTTTGATAAAGTTATATTCCTCTTTCTCATATGATTGTTCTTTTCCTGATTTGAACCTAACTAATATCAGAAGTAAAACATGAAGATACACACACATCATCAACATTCTCATCACACACACTTTCTCACATCACTCCCGTTTTTCATCGTTTGAATGACAATGTTCGATAATGTAATACTAATAGGCAATAACCAACTATGAAATGTCTCCCTGATATGATGTTGTTTGTGTTTTATAGCTAAACTGCATGTGAATGTTCCCTGCAGTACAAACGTGATTTTATTTAGCATACAATAAAATATTAATTATAAAAAAATAAAATGTCCTCTTTAGCCTGCTTGGTGTTCTGCAGTGAAAAATACATTTCCTTTGATTGATTGCTACTGAGGCTGGAATTCAGTCCTCATTCACTGCCTCTGTGATGATCTCCCTCCTTTTATATTCTGTTGAAGTTAAAATGATTAGCATGATGCTGACAGAGATGCTGACATGAGTGTTTGAAACAAAAGTTTTTGAATTATTAACAAAACTACAGGGGCTGAATCGGATGATTCAGTGGAAGTTGGGATCTTAAAAAGACCAATAACGGATCTTAAATTTTAATGAAGTCCAAAGTAACTCCGAAATGTACCATTTCATTTGCCATTAACCTTGTTGATATTCAGTTCTTTAGACTTTAGCTAGTTTAAGACAGGGTGCCTCCTAATGACTAAGACCAGTGACTGTACCACTTAAGTGAACATGCGTAACCAAAACATTGCAGGGGATTTTAAGACCACCAAGGGCTAGACACAATGGAAAATAACAGATTTAAAGGATATCACTCAAGACAGAAAGGGAACAAGGAGCAGTGTGGAAATCAATGACAATAGATTGCCTAAAAAGAAAGCATGTATATATCAGTCTGAAACAGAAGAAATGTAATGTGAAAGACAAAAAAAAGGGCCAAAATGTCTTCTGCATAGAGGTGCTGAGGAAGTTCATTTCTTAAGGCTCTTAAACAAGTATGCCCAGTACCTATGGGGAAGCACCACTACAGCTTCAAGTCTTAAGACTGAGGCCTAATCTTATGCTGTGAGGCAGTACCTGGTATTTGCATTCGAAACACTGTCCTTCTGTGACCCTTTGGGCACTCAGAGATACTTTTATATTTCCAGAGAGCATATACCTACTAAGAAATGGAATAAGGCTTAAACATTTTATTCTATTTTTTCCAAGAAAAGAAAAAGTTATAATCCTAGTTCTATACTACTGTAATACTAATAATACACTGCCATATGTATATAAACAATACATATGTGTGTGTGTATACCACACACAACTTGGTTAATTTTTTTTTACAGAAAAACTATAGGTCTCTTAATAATGCTTATAATACTAATAAAATTGTAAAGGATATAAAGAAAGTAGAGTCCTCAGTCCCCGAATTTTTTTTCCAAAAAAAAAAAAAAAAGACTCCCAAGGTTCCTAGTGCTCCGAACAAGGTTCTTCATAATGTTCTGTTTTCTTCTGGGAAGTTTGTTGAGCATGTGATTTGGTAAGCTTTTAGGGCTGATAATTTACTCAGTGGAGAAGGAAGCAAAACTGATGACAGACTAGTGAGCAGGAAAGTCTGTCTTGAGAGTTAGCTCTTTCCTCCAAAATTTATCCAGGATTTATACAGGAGCTGCCACTGTAGACATATATGTATAACTGCAATCAGCACACCCAGAGGCAGCTGTTCTCATTGCTTAATCATTGGCATAAGAAAACCGTCCTCTCCTCATGTTGGGATATCTCCAGCTCTTCACAGATTAACATTTTGTATTCATCCATCATCCATTTTCTATCTGGGTCACTGGCTCCCAAACCTTTTTTTAGCTAGGGCTTTTGGGACAAACTGCTAACAGTTTATTCTATCTAATCATGTCCCGAAATAAAGTTATCATCATTTCTTCTTTGTTCTCTCCATTTTGCTCATGGTTCTTTTGGACATACTCACTTTTTCTCTTCTGTTCTCATACATACATAGTACTTTAATGACACACAGGAAAATTCTACTGGGAAACTCCTTCATTAAACTGCTAGGGAATCTTCTTTAACTTTTATTTTTATTTTCTCAATTTCATTCAACAATTCCATTAATCGTAATAACTACGGAATCATAAACACTTGACCTATACTGTTTACACACTTCACACTTACTGATCAGTTTGAAAAATCCTTATTACTCAAAAAGGACAAATAAATTACATTAATTCTGTGCAGCAGATATGACTAAGAACAATCACCACAGTCTCTGATGTATCTACATGCTGTGGTTAAAAGGCAGATGACTGTGGGATACATTTGGAAATAAAAGAGAGTAAGCAAATTATCTGTTTCCTAAATTCTCTTCTCCTAGATGATTTTTTTTAATAATTTTATATGCCAGTGTACACCTGAGATGACAAGCTGCCTGTTTTGTGTTCATGTATATACAGAATAGCTTAAAATGTACATATAAAGTCAGTTACAGATTTAACTAGAGGCTATAAAAAAAGTTACTTACCTTTCCAAGAATATTGAAACAAAACAAAGAATTTATAATTTTTGAACTGACACAAGAGAATTTATAAAGGATGGATTTAGGCTAAATGAGGATAGGTTATGAGTTTAGAGGTGAAACAAAGAAGGACTTGGTCAAAAGCACTTAACGTCAATAACTGCTCTGTACAAAATATATCTCAAAAATTATTTTGAAAAATTAATCTGAAAATTAATGGAAAATTTGAAAAAAAAATCTCCAAATGAACCACTCTTGAAATCTACTGGATTTGGCAGAATTTACTATATCATGTAGATGCAGGAAGTTTTATAACTGTATTAAAAACTGATTTTTGCCTGGAAAGAAATGTATCTACTTCACATCATTCTTAAAGGACATCCATATTTAACTATTTGCATATTTTGTTTTGAATATGTAAACTGCATATTCATCTGAATCTTCCCAGTGAGAGGCTCATCCATAACGCTCACTATTTTGGATCAGTGAATATTAGCACGAGTGCTTTAGGGAGTTAACGAAACATGTAACATTCATAGTTTCTACAATTTTGGAAGTGAATTGTCCCACGAGTTTGCAAATCAAGCAAAAACAAAAAAAGAAAAAGATTCTTTCTGAAATGTGTCTATAGTCAAACTCAAGTATTTGTATTTTATGTTTGTTAAATATGTTTAATACCTGGTAGACATATCAAATGAACACTAATCAGATACTGCAGCTAACAGCAAGTCAAATGTAACAATGTCAGGTGGGACTAACAGATGGTGTGACCTCAGCCCTCCACATGCACACGCTACTTCTTGCACCTGGAAAGTGAAAATTATTAAAAAACATGACCTGCCACACTTACATACTTCTTACATTGTCATCTCTTTATTGATTTGGTTCAAAATAAGCAATAGTCTTTCTTGACAGCCTTAAGTTATTTAAAAGGTTTGAATCACAGAATGATTTAGGTTGAATAGGACCTCTAAGAGATCATCTGAGCAAGAATTTTTTAGCACCTGCAAAATGCAAACACTGCATATGCGCATAAGCGGATGGTCACTTGTGAAGAGAACATGTGCACAACTGACTATGGATAAGGCAGCATACACGTAAGAGGATTTTCAGTGCTAGAACCTGTACTCAATGTCCCAAATAAGTAGTTTGCTTTCCACAAGTTCTCATAATTGACTAGAACACAAATATTTTACAAGAAACATCTTTATCGTGATATTAGGTTAAGACTAAAATTCACCCTAGTTCTTTTATTGAAACATAAACAAAGCTATTTTCTGCTACTGTATTCTGTAATCGATGAGAGTTTCTTCATACCCAGAGTATCAGAAAGGGCTTCTTCAATATTTAAGAAAGGAAATATCTTTTCTACTAACATATCATGAGAAGCATGGAGAAACACTCAATATAGATATCTACTTTATATGATAGTATATGAAAACATAAAATTTGATTATCAATATACTTCTTTAGGAAATAAATTATTGAGTTGTATTTGGCATTATTTCCTTCTATCATAATTCTGCAGCATATTTGCTCCCATCGAAAGCTTTAGACAGTAACCCTAAACTGTGATTTTTTTAAGTGTGTCCCAATAAGGAAAGTCAGATACGTGCTTTCAGTATTTCTAGGGCTATTAAAGGATAATTCATACCTGGCAGATTTGATTGCTTGGAAAAGATAGTGTTAAAAAGAGTCCAGAGACTGAGAAACATAAAAAATGCAGTGATAAAAGGGAAAATTTGGTGCAAAAATACCTGCTGCATTGCCTCCCTAGTTACAGTAAGTGTCTTGAGAAGTATGAAGCTCCTATGTATAATGTTGAGAGGAAAGCACACAAAAAAAAAAAAAAAAATCAATACCTTGTTAAAAAAATTGTTACGATGTCAGTTAGTTTCCCCAAAGGAAAATTCTTTACAGAAGATTTTGCGAATGAAAGCTTCTCCTGTCATCAGTAACTGAAAAAATTGGAAGTAACTACCTACAGAATAGTAATGGCATTAAAAGAGGCAAAGGACAAAACAATGCAGGAAACACAGGTAATATAATCATGGGAGATCAGAAGAAGAAAAAAAATCTAATTATCCATGTCTCAGTTCTTTCCACTCTTCAGTTATCTTTTTCAGCAAAAGAAGAAAACTCTTAAGATGAAATACCAGATATAAAATTCCATAGAGTATGAGCGAGTCACTTCAAAACTGCATAAAAATAATTTAGGGATAATAAAGGTCTGTAAGATTTGAGAATGAGCATTAAATTCACTACTGAACAAAGAACTGTTTCTTTACCAAGTCCATTTTCATTCATAGAATCATGGAAAAATTAGGTCAAAAGGGAACTTAGGAGTTCATCTTGCCCAGACATCTGCTCAAAGAAAGGTTAAATTTAAAGTGAGATCATGTTGCTCGGGATCTGTCCAATGAAGTTCAGAAAAATCTCAAATTTTTGGACTGGGAAGTTCCAAAACTAAAGCCAGCGTTTCTTTGCAGCTTGAGATAAAACATCAATATTTTAGAGACTCTAATGGACTTGCATATATTCTTTTTGTTTGTTTTTGTGGATCAAAGAAGTTTGGGTATTTGTAGTTCATCTTTAAAAAAAAGAATAGATTAGCTCCAGCCTGTACTGCATAGTAAAAAGTCTTGTGCCATGCAACGGGACCTTGTAAAGCTGAGAGTTATGCTGACAAGAGCAACTTTAAAAGTGTCTGTACCTGGCACTGCACTGCATATTAAATAAATAGAAGCCTAGCAGCACACAGCTGGCAGAGGGAAAAGACTCAATTGTGAATGAAGTTCAGGAAATAAACTGAAGGAATCAAAGGACAGAAGAAAGTGGTTTCCATTTAAAAAGTGAGGAAGACTTGATAAGACAGGAAGTATCCAGTAAAGAAAATCCATTGCTGAGGCATCTCAAAAAGCAAAATACAAAGGATAACCTGTTACTAAGGAATGTTTCACATTTGGCTGCAAACACAAATATAACATTAACAATAGTGGCTGAGGAAAGAAATGAGAAACCTGATAGCATTTCGAGTAAAGTACTAGCTCACATGAAGCTTTGCTAAACATGAAAGGCTACAAACTATAATTGGCCCAAACTTTCAGTCATACCACTTCCTTTCCCCCCGCCCCCCAAGAAAACTTTTTTTTTTTTTGGGGGGGGGAGGGGGAGAATGACTATCAAAAAAAATCAAAGGCTGAACAGATTTGCTCTTTTTATGCATTTTCCCCAAACTTTCCCCAGTGTACTTATTAATATTTCTCCAGTGATAATTATCCTCACTGTTCTGCAGACTATAACATCTTTATTGCTTCTCCCCTGTCTAGTATTCTTTTCTGCTCACCACAAATCAACTCCACAAGTATATTTTAAAAAGGAAGTATAATTAAGTTAAACTCAGAGGGTGATCTCATCTAGTTCATCTTCATATTTGTTTGTTCCCAAGACTTACAATTATTGAGGATGATTTCACTGATCTAGTTTATATTGGTGGCCTCCAGACAGATTTACTGTCACAGGTGAGGTGCTGATGAGCTGCAGGAGGGACTGAAAGCAGCAGCCAGGAGCAGAGCTGAAGAATCAGCAGGTTCAGCATGAGAGGAAGGAGTACAGCATATAAACGTCATCCCACGGGGTCCTTGGTCTGAGGTTTGTTGCCTCTGTTGCAGATGTAAAGGAAGGGTGAAGGGCTTAACCTCTTCTTCACAACAAGGTTATTTGTTCGAAGAAAGAACAGCTGTCACTGCAGTTTTGTCTCACTTTTTCTTTTTTGTGTCTGTGTGTATGGGTAGTCACACATACTGTCTCATGTTTCCATTTAGAAAATGTTATGTTTTTCTCCCATTTTAATTTTAACATAAATATATTTTTTTCAGTTGCTAAAATCCTAAAGATATTCCACCAAGAAAAAAAAAAAAAAAAAATGCTTCAGTGTTCAATTGCTGCAAACAAGGAAGAAAAGGTTTTTCATGGCTATAACCACATCTAGCTTTGCCTGAGTTCTTACAATTAGTAAGGTTAAAAATCAACCCCCCCTCCCTCCCCTCCCCCAAAAAATATCACTTAGACTTCTTGAAGAAAAAAAACACAGAAAGCTTCTGCTTTTCCTTATGACAGGATAGATATCCCTGAGCTGAAATGACCATCATTCAGCCCCCCCTAGGCCCCACTCCATCAGGCCTGCAAACAGGACCTGTGGCCCCCTGCATTTAATTCCCCCTGCCAAAAGCAAAATGAGAGGGAAAAAAAAAAAAAAAAAAAAAAAAAAACACACACCCACACACAAAAACAAACACACCCACACTGTGGATCATTGACACCACTTTCAACCTGTTTTCAGTCTGTGCATCAGTTTACTATAGCAGTAATAACAAAATTAAACAAACACTGAAGAGGAACGAGAGGATGGGAGTTGCTTAATTATTTTAAATTAATTTTAATTGCTGACATTTTTGAGCTGTAAATTAGGTTCCTGAATTCTTCCCTTGCCCCCCCCTCTCTTGATGGCATTGGGACTTCTGCCAGTTTCTGTACTGCAGTGGATTCCCTTGGTGCTGTTTAAAAATGAAGCACTTTAACAGGTGAAAAGTTTAAAAATCATTTTAGTGAAGTGAATGCATGGAGGCAGGATAACATTTGAGAGCTTAACACTTCATTTGGAGAAGGCAAGAGTGGAGAGAAAAAAAAAAAAAAAAAAAAGGAGGCAGCTCATCAGCACCAAACTGAAATCCACCTTGCCAGACTTGTGTAGATATAGTATATATAGCAACTGCAGTCACACACATTATACAATATACAAAAAGCCTTCAGAATCATTTTGACTAATAAAAAGAAAGCCACTTTTTTTCCAGCAGAAAAAGGGTTTGGGTTGTTTTTCTTCTCTGCTGCTACCACTGTTGTCAAAATAGGACAGAAATTTAAAGGTAAATCTTATTAGACAAGATGGGAGAAGACCTGATACTAGCAGCCAGAACTGACAATAAAAGACATGTGGAGTTTTAGATACCATAATCCATTTATAGGTACAGTCATTTTCAGATGAATATTTCTTAAGAAGCCACTTGCAAACATTTGCAAAACTCCCTGCAGTTGTCAGCTAGATTGGTCCCAGGTATTTCCTAACCTGGAAAGCTGACACCCTGCTTTTTCCTTAAATCCACAAGCCATTAATTACTGACAACTTGCTTTCTGCCTCTGAGTTACCTTAGTGACTAGAAGAATTCTCCCAAGTTCAAAATTAACCATTTTATGTTAATATCAAGGTCTTGCTTGTACTGTGTTACTTGCATATAAATAATGGAAATGTTCCACCTATCTCATCTGAATCAATAGCTGTGTTTTGTTCTACCAGTACAACTAAGTATTGATTATAGGTTTTTCAGTGCCAGGGTTTTGATCATTGCCTATGAACATTAACCATCATAATCAAAACCTGTAAGTATCTTCTTTTCCTGTCAGGATACATTGCAACAAAATCCCTGTGTACCTCTCATGGTCAAAACCACTATGTAATCTAAGATCACTGAAAAAGGCAATGAGCCTTATTGATTTCATGACAGACAACATAACTCTGTATTAAGTATAAATAAGTTATTGACATCCCTATAGCTTACTCTTAACCCCATATTTTAACTGTTACAAAATGCTTCCATCCAGTGCCCATATTTATAGAAAATGGTCACATACTTAGATGTGGCAGCACTGAGGAGCAGGGGCTACCAGCTGGAGATCCAATAGCGAGCTTATTCTTTGTCAGGTCCCAAAGAGCTAGGTTTTCTAATTCCATCCAATCTGTATTTGCACGCTTCACCAGTCTATATGTGTTTACATGATGTTCCAGAGATCCTTCTGAGTCAGAGGTTGAGTTGCTAGTCAGTGCATCTGCACCTTCAGCCTAGCCCTTAATCTGTATGAGCCTGGATTCTTCTGCTCTGATATATTCCTTTTAGGATTGCACCAGCTGCAGCTGTGGGCTTCATTCCCCACATCGTTCTCACCTGGGGAGTTGTCTCCCAGGTGCTCAGTATCAGAAGATGGCTGAGGTGCCTGTTCAGCTCAGCTCAGTTCGAAGTTGTTAATTCCCTCTTATCAGTCTTGCTGAGCCTGCCACAGCCACACTTAGATAAAAGCACATTTGGGTTTTCATGAGGCACTGGTTTTCTATAAATATAGAAATTTAGTAACTGTGCAGCAATTATAAACACAGATGGGGAATAATGCTGCTGCTGTTTCTTATAGGCTAAGCATGAACTTGCAGGTTCTCTCTTGCTTTCACTGCTTCTTACATGGAGAACTTCAAACCACCACAATTACATCAGTGCCTGGTCCACAAAAATGATATTCAATGACGTATTCTAAGGAAATGGGAGTCAACAAATAGGTTCTGGTATTTCTGGATCAGGCCCCAGACATTTTTTCAAAAATGAATCATTGTAAAAGCTAAACAAAGAAACAAAACTAAAAATAAAAACAGCTGTAATCCCTAAAACAAATCAAAAGGCAAGTTTCCTAGCTAAGACAACACAATTGGAAAACTTGAAGTGTTACCTCATAGCTCTGATCTCTTCCTTCCTTTCTTCCCTCCGGCCTTCCTTATTTCCCTCTTTTTATCTTTTATTGAGGGATTGTTATGTTATGACCTCTGCCAATCAAATCAAGGAGCGACTGGTAGGGCCACCTTCCTGTTGGGTCACGGGATTCAAGTTAGGTCCATGGGGATAGATCAAGCCTTAGTCCCAAACTTGCTCAGTGGTTTATATCTAAAGAGTTACTTAACAGAACTTCCAGAAGGAAACCCTCCTGTTGAGTCACAAGGTTCAGAATGGACACTCCTCCACACTCCTCCAGAAATGAGCCTGTGTGCAGCTGGATCCAGTCCTATTCCCAAAATGATCAATGGTTTATGTCTAAAGGGTATGACACACAGAGACTAGAATCTGGTAGATAATTTAAAATATTTCTTATTAAGACAGATAGGCAGAGGGAAATTAGTTAGCAAGCTCAGATGTCAGTATGAGACTAAAATATTGCATTATGAAGGATCAATCAAAAGACTAAGTCCCAAAGAATATATGCATAAATCACTCACCCCAAACTGGAGAGTGCTGTCAACCTCCAGGAGCTATATCTGTTGGTGTCCTATCCCAAGAGGAGAGTTCTGGACAGCTGTCCTGCTGCTTCCAAGGAAGATTTGTCATATAATAGACATTTAAACCAGATGTTCCCATGTACACTCTATTGTTAAATAAGTGTCTGCCCAGTGTCATGTAAACATTACAGTTTCTATGAGAATCTCTGGTCTCAAAGCCTCCCAGCTGTTCATAGTTGCCTTGTAGTATAAGGAACACCAGCTACATGCCAGTCTCCTCAGTTTTTCTTTGGTTGGTGACCCTGTGCTGGGTTTGGCTATACCTATTGTAGTGCTTAGTAGTTAAACTCAGTGTTTCCATTCTGCCAAACCTCTATGAGTCTTCAGGTTTTCCTCACTGTTACATCTAATGATATGGCTGTTCTGAGAACTAGCATATCAGTGTGTGAGGATCCTGATGATCTAAAAACCTAGGTGCGATTAGCATATGTAGTTCCTACAGGCTTGAATAGTATGAGTGAATTTATGTTCTCTGACTAATAAACTGATCATTACTGAAGAACATAAAATATCATATCTGAAATACAGTGTGCTGATACAGTGACAGACAGATTGGCCCAAATCATCATGACTGGGATAAAAGAAAGGAAAAGGAAAATCTTGCCTGAGATGTGAAGGGGATTGTTGTGCCCTGTTTTGGCTTGGATAGTACAGCCATAGCAGCTGGCTCCAGCCCTGGAAATGCAGGTCCCAGCTGTTGAAGAAAGTGTTATACGAATGCTTCTCCATATTTTTTCCCTGTTATATTTATTCTCTATTAATTTTCACTTTTTGCAACATAAGTCTTTAGTCTAAACTACAGCTGTTCTTATTTTTTTTATGGATATATTCTGGTCAAATTCATGACCTGATTTATTTCTAAAAATTTTCAGGGCTTTTTTGGAATGACATTATGTTTCTTTTACCTAAAATGCTGATGTAATGGTTAGAAATCATCCACAAATAAGCATGGTCTTTTCACAAAAATACATCAGGACATGGATATTTTATATTATCTGCAGTTTCGTCTAATCTAAGGTAATTGCCACATAGTCAGCTACAAAAACAACAAAGTGTCTGAGGGGTAGGAGAATAAAAATGGAAGGTAACTCTCAGTTATAGGCAGCCCGTGACATCTCCCTTAATGGAAGACTTCTGCTTTCAAACTGTGTGAAAAATATGATTATCAATGAGAAAAAAAAAAAAAAAAAAAAAAAAACCCAAAATACCATTTTGCAAAA
>JAYECN010485210.1:0-16175 GCA_035222435.1 Microcambeva ribeirae | reverse complement strand
CATCTCCATGTGAGGAAGAACTTCTTTCCTGTGAGGGTGACAGAGCCCTGGCACAGGCTGCCCAGAGAGGTTGTGGACTCTTGTTCTCTGGAGATCTTCCAAACCCACCTGGATGCCACCTTGTGCTCTGGGTGTCCCTGCTTGAGCACGGGGGTTGGACTAGATGATCTCCAGAGGTCCCTTCCAAACTCAACCATTCTGTGATCTAAAATAGTTGCCACAGCAATATGCTGTGAAAAAAGAACTGACAAAAGAAGTGATTCTTCCCATGTACTCAACACTCATGAGACCCTGTTTAGGGTACTGTGCCCACTTTACAATATTACAGTGATATTAACACCCTGGAACAAATGCCAGGGAAGGTCACCAGAATGAGCAGGGGACTGAAGCCTATGTGGGTTCAAAAGAGTGATTGAGTTTGTTCAGCATGGAGAAGAAAAGGGCAAGGGGGTATCTTATCCCGACTTTAACTGCCTTATAGGTGGTTTTAGCAAAGACAGAGCCAGTCTGTTTTTGGATGTACATAATGTAAGAGCAGCAGATACAAATTGCAGCACAGGAAATTCCAATTAAATTAGAAGGATTTTTTGTTCTACCATGAGGATGGTCAAATACTGGAACAGGCACCCAGTGAGTCTGTGGGATTTCCATCCTTGGAGATGCTTCAGAGGCAAGTGGGCACATACTTGAGCAACCTGATCTAACAGGATCTTTTTGAGCAGGAGGCTAGACTTAAATGAACTTCAGGGAACACTTTAAACCTAAATTATTCTGCTGTTTTGTCTGTTCTTTTGTTTATGGGAATCCAGGTTAGAGCTCCTTTCTGCAGTTGTGTTGTTTCTTGTAGTTACTTGAGCTTTTTATGTCTGCTTCTCAGAGGACTGTCTGCCTTCCATAAGATTCAGCATGATGTAGGTGATTATTTTGTCGATTTCTTTTATCTTTGCCCAGGGTTAATTCTGGGTCTTTCGCTGTAATTTTTTTGATTTTTTTTTTTCCACCAGATACCAATTATGATACAATTTCTTATCAGGCTCTGGGTTAACCCCTCAAAATTGCTCTTCACAGGCTCTCTCTATTTTCTTCATCTTTTTGTCCTCTGTGCTTCAAAACATATGTCCTATGTTAATTTTTCATGGAGTTCATCTTTCCTCAGGTTCTGTAGTTAGTCCGTCTTGGTTTAGTTGAAAATGATTTAAAAAAAAGAAAAATCCTCAGAAGCAACTTAGCAATAAAGCTACCTCAGCTATCTGCCGTTCTAATGGAAGTGTTGCTTACAGTTTCAGAAAAAGCTCGTTAAAAGGTTTTCTCAAGTCTGTTACGCATCTCAGTGTTCATCTGATATTTAATTGCTTTGTTTTTTCATTCTGGCTATCTTCTCACTTGTGTTACTCTGTGAACTTGACGTAATACAGCAGTCACACGGGAGCAGGGAATGGCAGAGGGCTGCTTTAGTCAGTGTTCTGAGTAATAATTCACAGTGTTCTGTGAATAATGTAACAGCTGACTCTAGAAGCTCTTAGAGATGCTTTTTTCTACAGACATCTTTAGAATTAAATTTGACCAGAAAATATATGATCTGAGGTCAGAAAATAAATATAGGTGAGCCAAAAGTGCCCTTTCCTGACACTGAGAAAGGGATTTTTTTTTTCCAAATTTATGAATTTGTAACAGAATGTAAATAAGTCTCTTGATTTCTCATGGGGATTTACTTTCCAGTTTGGTTAACACTTTGATTTTGCTCACTCCTAGGCAGTAGTCTAAGTGTAATTTCACTAGAGTTTTTGTTGTTATACTCTTTATTGGAAGCAATTCTTTAGAGAAACAGAAATAAAAGAGGATACAATTGCTTAGAGATCAATACAATACCGTTTGTATCAGGCAAGGCGTATCCAGAAATGCAAAAGAAGAATTAATGCCATTTTGAACCCATACAGAATAGGCATAGGCAAAAACAAGAAAGAGGCTCTATAAATCATTCATGAAAGAGCCCCTTTAGGCACTTGGCTGAGCAAAGTGGAAGCTGAGAAGGAATAGGATTGTTTTCCATGATATCATGGGAGAGAGGAATTCCAGGGTGGCAGAAGTTTTATTCTGAAAATAAGTATATTGCAAATTAGAAGATAACATGTCTAGCAGGTTTCTGCTTTTAAGAGCAGCAAGATAAAAATATTTCAGTATAAGAGGAGGAGGTAAAAGCCTTTCTTAGTTCTAGTATCTTTTCCTCATTATGATAATTTAAGAATGAAAATAAATGAAATATTGTCTCAGAAGTAGCAAAGACAGGGACCTGATCATCCAGGAAACACTTTCTGCTTGAGTTAAGAACTTATATATAGTTTCCACGCACTATTTCCTATACACTTTCCATTCATGGCTTACTGATAGCTGCTGGAAGGTAGGGTAGCAGTGTTTGTAAATCAATGCAACTGTTCTTCCTGCTCATTGAAGGTAATGGTAAGCTGTGGCAAACTTCCAAGGAATTATCATTAAAAATATGTTTCAGAATTTAGTGCTGTGCTTGTTATTGTATGGAAGCTACCAAGATAACCATAAACCCTCTCTCAAAAAGGCAGCCATACTTGAAAGTCTGTCCCTGAATATTATTTACTTTCTGTGGAGATTTACACAGGCTGCTACTTCCTGCTGCAGATTACTGTTCCTAGGAACTTACTAGAGATGGTTCCCACTGTTTCACTGTTAGAGTAACAAGGACTTGGGACAGTGAAGAGTTTTCAGTCTAAACAGACAAATCAGTTATGGGAGAGAAACAGGGTAGGACATTCAGGCGGAATGATGACTTGCAGATTTCACAGCAATGCCAAGATTTCTGCCACCTAAATAACCTGGAAGAGGTTTAATGAGTAGAAGACTAGGCAGAAGGAACAAAACCGAAGAGGTTGTTTAGCATGTAAAGTGTGAGGCTAGGGGAGTAGGAGCCTCCAACTCCCTAGGGGAGCCTAGGGGAGTAGAAAATGGAAGAGCTCAAAAAGGAGAGTACTACTTAGAGTAGGAAATGGTGAAAGAAAAGTTCTGAAGTGGTTACACCAAGCTGTTCTGATGCAGAGACCACCCCAAAACAAACAAAAAAAAAAAACCCCAAACACTCAGGAATAATCAGTCTGTTGTCTTGAGAAAATAAAGTGGGAAAAGATTAGTAATAAGGGTAAGAAAGAGCAGAATTGTGGTGGTCAGAAGGAAGCATTGAGGGAAGACATTTGTTATGCTATTTGATATTTCTCAGAGCAGATCTGAGCCGTTGTGTTTCAGCTGTGACCCCAAATTTCATACACATACAAACACTGATTTGGCATCCTGAGGGGAGAATGTAAAGAGGATGGGACCAAGCTCTTCTCGGTGGTGGCAAGTGAAAGGATAAGGGGTAATGGGTGCAAGTTGAAACACAGGAAGTTCCATCTCCATGTGAGGAAGAGCTGCTTTCCTGTGAGGATGACAGAGCCCTGGAACAGGCTGCCCAGAGAGGTTGTGGAGTCTCCTGCTTTGAAGCTCTTCCAAACCCACCTGGATGCCACCTTGTGCCATGTGCTCTAGTTGCCCCTGCTTGAGCAGGGGGGTTGGACTAGATCTCTAGAAGTCCCTTCCAACCTCAACCACTCTGTTTCTGTGATACTTCTTCATCAGTGTAGTGTTTTTTTGTTTGTTTTATTTAAAAAAATAAGGGCGCAATTAAAACGCTTCTCGTATTGCCTTTAAATGCTGTGTGTGAGAGGACAGATAGGAGGACACAGCGCTGTGTGTGAAGGGCAGTTGTTCTGGCACATGATAAGGTGCTGAAAAGTTTTACATTACGTCTTAGACGTGAAGTGGACCGAGGTATGTCATGGCACAAGTTTAGAGCTTCTTGTAATGACTAGAAGATATCCTAACAATAGCTTAATGAAAGTGTTTTAAGGAAAGACCTTATATACAAGGCCTTATAAACAAGGAACAGATGGTAATTTCCATTCTCGGTCTTTTTACTTTAAACTGTTTCACACATATCCCAGGCCTGTATCTGAGGTGCATAAAGGCAGGCCTAAACAGAACACTTTGTGTACCACTCTTGACCTCTGTGCTCTTGTGCCTTTTTAGATATTAAATTCAGCCTCCGTGTACTTTAAAATGTATGATGATTAGTGTCTAAAGGAACTGTTGTTTTCTTTGACAAAAGTGCCTTTGTCTTTTAGTTGAGAATAACTTTTGCATATTTCAAACAAGCAGTTAATCAATGATACAAGATTCATTTGAACCCTAAGAAATTTGTTTCTGATCAAAATATAGGAATTATCCAATTAAAACAGGGTGCAAATTAAAGTTCTGACAGCAAGTGAAGAATGACAAGACTCTAGATATACAATGTAGTGATCCTTCTATTGACTAGTAATTGTGAAATGTCAGCTCCCATCAGTATTTGGGGAGAGTCAAATAGATGCTCTACTGATTTGGTTCAAATACTGTGTTTCTGACATCTCTAGTGGTCTTATCTGCCAATTGAGAGATATTTATGTTATATTGAATACTAAATGTCTCTAGGGGCTGAACCTTTAGATGACTTTGAAAGTTTTAGTAGCTTTTGATTCTTGTTGTTAGACAATATTGAGGAGCTCAGAGTTGTTGATTGAGGCTGGAATGAGATACTGATGATCAAGTGCTTATGGATCCTGCAAGATTCAATTGAAAAATAAATGATTAATTAAATAAGACAACTGAATGTTTTCTGAAGCAAAGCTTTTTTTCTGCTTCTTGGGACCTCGTATGTGGATGTCACCATTGCAGCCCTTCCACTGGCTTGCTTTCATTATGGAATAAATTACCAGGAAGTAATATAGGATAGCTCAGTCCATACAGTATAGGCTTTTGTGGGGCTAGTGTATTGGTTCTGTAGTTAAATCAGTCTTCATTAAGTCTGGGGTTAATCTACTCTTAATTTACAGTACTAAGGTTCTCATGAGCCGAATTCATCTATCAAAGATGAATGA
This sequence comes from Microcambeva ribeirae, assembly GCA_035222435.1. Classification (NCBI taxonomy): domain Eukaryota; kingdom Metazoa; phylum Chordata; class Actinopteri; order Siluriformes; family Trichomycteridae; genus Microcambeva; species Microcambeva ribeirae. The sequence goes on along the minus strand of JAYECN010485210.1, from coordinate 11,196 downwards.
ATAAGGAGCAGAATAAATCATACAGATTTTCATTCTGTAATGTGTTTATATTTAGCATTATTAAATATAGCTATGCTTATTTCATGTTTGATGTCTTGGCTGTTCTGCCTGATGCAGGTTTTCCCCTTAACTGGTTTTAATAAACAAAAAGCCATGAGACATACAACTGTTCCCTAACATGTTTCCGTTCTGACATGCCACAGTTTCATCTGGTCTGTATAAATGGTGTAAAGGTGTAAAGAGGTGTAAAGAGAAGAGAAATTGCTCTTAGTAATTAAGAACTCTGATTATACTGAGCTCTGTAATAAGATTGTGAAGCAGGAAGTTCCAATAAAGTATTTTAATCTGGAAGAATTAGGTTTGTGTGTCCAAGATCTTCAGATCTTCCTTGCTGAATTAGTGACAAATGCCACATTGAAGCCCACCTGACAAAACTCCGTTCTGTAGATTAACAGTGTACCTCAGTAAGGATTTTTTTGGTCCACTGCATTAATATGATGCCTGGTGGAGGAAGATTTTTGGGAGTCTTATTTGGTGTTACCAATTAGTGATTGCTACTTCTCAACTTTTTTTTTCCCACTGCTTATGACTGGAATTCAATCATCAGTTGCATGGACTTGCTTTTGAAATTAAAAAAGAAAAATCTAAATTATGTAGATTTTATTTTGATGGAAATGCTAATGTTGTAGTACATGTTAACATTACAGAGCTTACAAACCTAAAGCAAAAGAAACAAAACCACACATTTTTTTTTTTCTAGAACGTTCTTCACATCTGTGGTGTATTTGCCCTTTGTTTTTGTTTTGTTTTCGGTTGCATTTTAAAATCTTATTTCCTTGCTCCCCGCTCCCTTCTCCTCCCCTCCCCCCCCCCCATTCTTTTATGAGGGTTTGTTATTGAGTCTTACTGATGATAATATCTTTATAGTATGGTACCAATGACTTTCATTTCAGCATCCCTGTTTGAGGAATAAGGGTTTATTAAAAAGGATTGTGCTGACCTGAGTCTGGATAAATAATAGCAGAGGGAGAAGATCAGTATCAAGGTGGACTGACCTGCATAATTCAAGAAAACGCCTAAGTCTGTTAACTTTAAGCACACAAGAGATTCTAACGAAGTCAATAGGGCTATTAAATTTAAAGACTTAATGTTAAGTTGCACTGTGTTTACGCGCTTTCTGCATTGAGGCAAATATCCATCGTGTCACCAGGAAGAAAGGAAGGTCTTTATCGCTTGTCATTTAGTGCTTGTTGTGTTCTTTTCACGTCATGTCTGAGCTGTTCTTCATTTGACACTCTATATGACTGGTATCCTGATTCCAGTATGAAAATGGTCCTGATAGCATAGATTGAATATCTGCCTGAAGCCCAGCCTTATTTCTCCAAGAATTGCCTAGATTCAGAGAAAGTACCATCCTCTATAGTTTAAAGTGATTAGGAAACAGATGGTCAATTCTTCCCTTCTTTTGGAAGCTGTTTTGGCTTTGGGACTGAAATGCCTGAATCTATATCTGAAATGCAACTGTGTTCATCTAATTTAGTCACCTAAAATACATTTAATTAGAAATTGTTCACAAATTTGAACACTAGATGACTTGTGCTCATGTATATTGACTGCTTAATTTGAAAATAATCTGTCTACGGTAGGGTGCAATAGGAACAACAGTACCAAAGTGATCTGCAGGTTGATTATGGAAAGATTATGAGAAAGACCTAAGGGATGAGAAGTGAGAATAGGAGTTAGTATACAGTTAGCACATTTTAGTTGTTTCTGTGGGCTAAGAAGTAAAATTGGAAGGAGCCTAAGTGCAAATAAGGGGCAACCAAGGAAGGGGAAAGCTAAGAGGCAGCTTCTGATTTTAGACATCTGCTGCAGTGCTTAAGGCTGGAGTTTGGGAAACACTATTGAGGGTGACAGGTCCGTTTATATCTACTGCCACAACTTGCTACATCAGCTACACGCTGATGAGCATCAGGGAGCTCGTTTGGGTGAAGGGGACTTTGAGTATTCTGCTTTCTTGTTCACAGTGTAGCCATGCAAGTGTGTGTTGGCTTAGAGAAAGAAGCAATATGTGGCTGAATGGTGGTGTTCACTTACTTTGGCAGAAACAGCTTATAGTGGTCACTGAGGAGGCAGTCAGGAATCTGTCATTCTCTATGAAATTAGAGAAAACTTTAGGTTCTGGCTATGGGCAGCTGACCTACATGGTACCTACGCTTATTGCAAACTGCTCGGCTAACCTAAAATCTTGGCCTGTCAACAATATTTGCAGAATTTAGGCCAGAGGTTGGCAGATGTGTCAAACTTCCTGCAATAGTTGCAAGACACCTCAACAGACTCCACTTTGTGTTTGCTTTGGAATTCATCTTCTTCTCTTGCGTTTATAACTTAAAATGCTGTGACTCTGTCCTGTGTCAGAATGATCAGGGTGGTCAGTATGACTGAGGAGGCACGTGCTGACCATGCGTGATGAAGAGCTGAAGCCCAGGACCAGTATGTGCCTGCATGGCATGAGGTAGTGTCCTTGCTGCAACCTTCTGCATTTTACTGCATGCTTCTTCTATACGCTTTTATTGTACGCCACAGTTGTATGACTTCATTTACCTAAACATCATCACCTGTTAAACCTATATCCTAGTAGGTGGTAATTCACACGTCTAGGTACAGGGAAGTTAGGAAGTGTGTATTAGACTATGCGCTGTGACAGGTGTTTTGCCCTCTAACCCTCATATCTGTGTCTGACTATGATTATCATCCAAAATGATATCCAGACAAGTTTTAAAGAAAATTACAAGATGAAAGGTCTTCCTTCAAAACAGACCCTTAATGTCAGCAGAATTCTAGCATGGTTTGATTTCTTGAAATAATAGATGTTAATGTGCTTATTGCACAGTCGTCTTAAGTGTACGGCATCATGGTGAAAACATGTATTTGTCAGGGAGACACTGGTAGCATATTTTCAGTTCAAACATCATACTGGTCTGCTCTGTGCAGTGCTCTAAAATGTTCAGATGCAGCTCAGTACCTGGAGCCCTATGCTTTGTGTCTGCAGAAAGATATTTAATATCAAAAATCTGAATCTTCCTTTACTGAAGACCTAACTGAAAGTACCAACTTAAGCTAAACATTCAGCTTCTCAGGACTGTGGTTCTGGAGATCAAAGTCTTCATGAATAAAATTCAAATAGTCTACAAGCATATATCTGCCAAGAGCTTTTGTAGTGTGCATATATTCAGGCAGATGCACATATATAGGCATACATGCACATTAATGAGTATTAGAGGATTGCTATAAAACTTGAAATATTCACAGCTTAATGGTAATAATATAGGTTCTTTCTTTTGAATACACAAATGTTTGAGTTCACAATTCATTTAAAATTAATCTTCTCTCTTCTCCATTCTAACCACTGTGTTCTGCCAAGAATTTTCTTGAGAGGGCATGGGGATGGGGACATGTTTTATTTAAAATTGAAATAAACAGAATAAATACATGTGATAGCTGACTGTTTTTGTAATTTATCTTGTTGAAAAAAAAAGATGTAATTGTAGAGTAAATATTACATTAATATTAATTTTAACTTTCCTTTATGGGCTATAGCATTTTATTATTCAAATACACTGCATACCTTATTTTCTGGAGTCTGATACTAAGTAGAGATAAGGATGTTGATCTTGCAGAATCTTACCACTTTCCCTAATGGAAATGTATCAATAAGTTGTGCTATACTTCCTCTTTTTTGGGGGACACTTCTCCGAACACAACAGAAAGTTTGCTCTGCATGTTTTGGAAATCATGATTATACCCTGACTAGGAAGATATTTAATTTCTTGCAGAAACAAGAGCTAGAGCTGTGGTTCTTTTGAGGAGCTGAGGTAGAAGATGGGCTTGGCTAACGTAACAGCTAATGAGCAGATCTGAGGGGGGTAAAAAACGTGGTTAGGAGTGCTGTGATGTAAGAGGAAGTAGAGACTTGAAGAGGCATGGCAAAAGCCTCAGTTAGAAGAACTGTTCTGGAAAGGGTGGTAAGACCCTGGGACATAACAAAGGAGGAGCTGGTACCCTATGAGGAATCATCCTCATCCAAATCAGAGGCTTATGTACCCAGGGCTTCTGAACTACAAAAAGTAAAGAGGCCACGAGAAAGTATCTTTAAGTAGAACCCTAGTTCAGGGGAAGAACTTGAGTAGAACTGTCCCTTCCTCAGTCTGACATATAGCAGCCTTATGACAAAGATATCCTTTGCCTATCTTTCATTTGTCTCATACAAATTGTTGGAAAATTTTCATATCATATTTCTTCCCTGTAACGGTGAGTAAACTCAGATGTCGTGGAGACATTAAAGTGCTTTAGAGCTGGATGTTTGCTGATGTTTGACTATGGATTGAGACAAACCACAATGAATAATGTTCTTCCGTTAATTGTTTTAATATGGTATGAATATTTAACTTTCAAAAGAACTTGCCTGATATACTTCCGTAATCACTTCAGCTGAACTTCCTGACACAGAGCTGTAAATGTTTACCGATAACCTTAAATGTATTGAAGGGACACACATAGAGCATTTGCCTATTTTAACTGTCCTAGTCCTCTTTCTACTCTAATTAACCTAGATGCTAAAACAGGATGGATTGTTTCCTTCTGAGGAAAAAAAAAATGGTGTGAGATCAGAAATGAACATTCTTGCTCTCTGACAAAAGGACTGTCAAAGATGAAGGAGAATGCTTTGACTGGGACAGAATTTGCGTGGAAATACTAAATGCAAGTCATGTAGTTGAGCTCAGAAAAGTCTTATTATTGAGGTCAAGGTCTTTTCTTTGCTAGAAATTAAATATCATTATACTGCTCACCATATTTCTGTTCGCTTAGAGGAGCTTGAATCTCAGTGGTGACCCTGGTCCACCTCTATAACTTTGCAAAAATCATTTAACTTTCTTTAGGTTTCTGCATCTGTGTGAGGTCGGGTTGAGAATATTCAGCTGTACAGTAGCCTGTACTGGCATTAATCAGATGAAATACATAAAGCATCAGGAAGTCCGGGAAGGGGAAGACATCTCATTCAATAAGTGTAAGGTTATCTGCTAATGATTTTGAGTATGGGAAAAGTCAGTTTTAACCATCATGTTACATTTGTTAAGTTTTGCTTTGTCGATATGCCATTATGGGAGAATAGGTTGTACAACCATTTCTGATTTTCCTTGAGGTCTGTGAATGACCTTCTCTCCTAGAAGCTTTTGTTATACCAGGTTTTAGAAATGCACTGTGTGTCATATTGGAGCAAAAATGAGAGCAAAGTCTAGCTTTGTTGATGAAATTTGGGCCTTTGCAGACTCCTGCAAACCCAAACTTTTGCATGAAAAAGTTTAACAAAACTCTTCTTGCACTGGGTTTTTGCTGTTGTGCCTGAAGAAGGAACATTATGAAGGCACATAACCTTAACTCTAACCACCAAGTTTCTAAACTTTTTAATTTTTTTGAGTTTGGCTGAGTTTTTGAGTGGGCAGAGTTGGTTCATTATTAAAGGAGAGTGTGTAAACTCTGAAGACAACAACAACAACAAAAAAGACTACGAATTATATCTGTTTTGAAGAGCAGTTTCACTAGCTGGGAACGTATTCGGTAGTCAAACAAAATTATAAAGTGGCAGGAGCTGCACAGTTAAATCCCTAGTTTAGTTGTAACACCTGGCGTGCTGCATGGTACACAGAGTGGAAGTGGGCACTGATCTTCCCCATGGTGAAGAGCAAGTTCAAAAATTGAAAAGAAATTTTGTGTGCATTTTGGTGGTATCTGTAATGCCTAGTGTGTCTGCAGAGCACTGAATTGTGTCTGCAACTCTTTCAGAATTGCAGTTTAAAGCATAAGATCACAGATTTGCAGAGAGCACAGACCTGGAAGACAAGTTACTGCAGGAGTCTGGCTGGCTGGCGTTCTGTGGATGAAGATGGCCAAGTTCTGCCTTCCCCCTTGTGTTATCAGCATTATCAGTGTTATCAGCAAGCTGTGTGGCTGGTGTTGCGGTAGTGCTGTACTTGAACGTGAGCCTGGTGCTGTACTGCAAGCAGCCCAGGTGGCTTCCAGGTCAGCTCGGTCTTCCTTCCAGCTGCCTCTGGAGGCTGGCTATGTAGTGAGTTTGCGTACACAGCCTGCATATATAGCCTTCACCTTCTCTCCCTCTTTTGGGACTAAGTAACTCTGTCAAGTCAGTGGCTCAGAAGTAAGCAGGTATGTTATTGTTTGGCTAGATCTGGGTCCTAACCTCAAAAATAGAGGATTTTTCTTCTCAGAATTGGAGATTTTTGAGCTCTTCAAAGCCAGAGCAATCTGCTCTAGGTAACCCCACTTGGAACAAGGGATATGGACTAGATGATCTCTAGAGGTGCTTTCCAGCCCATCGTTTTGGCAAATTTCAGCCTGACAAAGACAGAGAGAGGAAGAGTGGAAGCAAAGTGTGTCCTTTCCAGGGAGCCAGTAATTCAGTGCGACCCATATGAAACACCTCTACAAGACACTGGAAATGATCTTGAGGGATTCAAGTCTCAGGCGTTTCTTGAGTTCTCATACATTTGTTCACATGCATTCCCCCACAAGAGTATGTATGTGAGGCAATATCCTAATATTGAGTTTCCATTACATCTTTATCTAAGTGAATGATGTATACTTTTACATTATTGCTGTATCAGAACCGTATTTGTTGGATTATTTTTGAAATAAGTGTTTGACACAAGGAACGTTTTTGGAGAATATTCAGTATAACCTTCTTGTATTGGGAGTGGATTGCTTGGGTATCAAAAAGAGGCTCAGAGAGACCTAGATTAATTTCTCATCTTTGCCACCTTTTTAGTTTGTTTGTTTGTTTTAGTACAAAATTGCTTATTCTTCTGTGCTTTGGTTAGCCCTTGTAGAGACTGCTTATTTTCTTGTACCTCAGTCTCTCATTGTGAATAGAGTAGGTGGCCCTTCTTGTAAAACAACTGTGGGAACATGAAAATTACTATTTATATTGGGGCTTTTGGCAATGTTAATTATTCAGAAAGAAATGGATTAGGCTTTCAAGAGACCTGAATAAAGTTTTATTGTATTCTGTATCTGTATTAGATGTTGTAGAAATAAGTCTAAAACCTTGAGAGTTAGAATAAGTAGGTTTATTTTTAAAAGTATGGCAGTCAGTAGAATTATAATAGCATTAAATTTTTAGATAACTGGTTGCTTATAAAAAGTTTATGAACAAGATAATTAAAATATTTTAGAATAAAATGTACTTAAAGACATAAAATCAAGTTTTTTTAAAACATTTTTAACATTTTACAATTTATTTACTAGTATTCTGTTACTGTTGTGTATAGAAGTAGGTAAGTTTAATGCTAGGTGGTAAACTAGCAAGTCCCAGTTATTCTGTAGAGAACCTAGTCAGCAGTTGTAGCATAAGAATATCAATGTCACTTTACCTTTTTTAGGAAATTAAATTTTCAAATAATTTCTGTGATGAAAGGCAGAGCTATGCCTGTTTTTTAGGCCAGGCCGGAAAGAATGTGATACGTAACCCAGATTCCTGCTAGGTTATTCTTCAGTATTTATGAGTGCAAAACTTAAATCTTTTAGTGGGTTAAATTCAAAAACCTGCACAATGATATTAATAATCATAGAAACAGGCTGGAAATATTTCATGTACTTGGATATGATAAAAGTAAGAATTACCTGAATCCCTAGATAGAGCTCTGTGTGGTGGTGGTGGTGATGTTTTTCCTGTAAATCCGATTTGTATGACTCACAGTAATCGGGAGCTTAAATTTGGACTATAACGTGTGCAAGTTATGTTGTCAATGAAATTTTCACCTGTTTACGTAACACAGAATTGATAGACTTGTTTGACCTGAGATTTTCTTTACGCTCATCTAGTGAGCGTAGATAAGAGCTTTAGCTGCTGCAACTTACAGAAGTGAAGCTGTGAGGCAGTATGCTGAACAAACCATGTTTTCCCTGAAATAGAGGGGCATATTTTTAACTGTCAGTTTACTGCCGCAATCATTTACCATCCTGGAGGCATGTGAGTACATGTGATTATTTGGATGTGTTTTGAATAATACAGAAAATAAGATTAAGGAGCCTTTTAAAATGAACAGAACTCAAAAAGAAAGCAACTCCTTCTCCTTATTGCTGGATCCCACTCTGAGCTTTATGCAGGTTAGAAGGAGCAGAGAAATTAGGTACCTTGGAGCACTTGGTAATACAGAATTGATTACATGTAGAGACTGCAGCATAATGAAACATCAGTAGAAAAGTCTTAGGAAAGTGGCAGAAGTATGTGTTCTGCCACATTGGGTATGGGGCAGCTTGCGGGGAAAAGAGAGGAAAAAATCAAGGACAAGGGTGGCAAAAAGAAGAGATCGTCTCATTTCTTCCCATCCTCACCTTAGGGACTGACCCCTGCTTACTATGTTGTAAGAAGTAAGCTTTTCTCTTTTCAGGTAATGGTGCAGAGCTCCAAAAGTTTCATTTGGTTTGCTGCATGCACAGCAGTTCCTTTCCACCTTTTATTGTTTTGGGAAGTGCAGAGCATGGCAACTGGCGACTTCAGAGCGAGCTGCAGGCTGACCGAATGCTGAGAGCCTCTGGGAGCGGATTGTGAACCACAGGCCCCAAAAATAACACTCTCTGCCATTTGGGACTTTTTTTTTTTTCCTGACGAAAAGTGTTGTTGTTAAGTGGTTATTTTTTTTCCATATTTATTCTCAGGGTTGCTCTTGTGGAAAATATTCCTGAAGGGATCAACTATTCAGACAGTGCACCATCCCATTTATCTCTTTTCCAAGGCTGGATGAATTTGCTTAATATGGCTGAAAAGTCTGTTGACATAGTGTCTTCCCAGTGGGACCTCAATCACAGTCATCCATCAGCATGCCAGGTATGTTCTAGCTTAAGAAAAGCGGTGGGAGGGGGAGAGAGAGAGTTTAACAATGTTTTGTTTTGTTTTTTCAACTATTAATTCTGTAGAGCTTTAGTCCTTTTCCATAGCAGACCTCTTTGTTTGGATAGTCTAAAAAAACTATCTTCTAACATTTTTACTGCTAAGTTATGGCCTGCTGGACTAGGGAATACATCAAACACATGTATCCATATCACTTTCATGTTAACACAGGATGTATTGTGTAATCCTAGGAAGTGTGCAAAATTGTTTCTGTATTGGCATATCCATAACTTGGAAATCTAAATGCTTATTTTCTGGTTTGTGCAACCAGTCAGATAAAAGGGCAATCATGTGAATTAATCCTGTACTCAAATATTTGGGTAGAATTCCTCTTAAAAAGGATAGCATAATGCCAGATGGTTTCCCGTACCTTTGAAAATGAACCTTGGTGAGGCATTAAGACTTCTTCAGTTAAATGCAGTAGGAAAAAAAATGAAAATCACAAATAAGATAGGCATTTGTTGCAATAATGCTGTGGCAACTAATGCTTTGTTCTTAGAAGGAGTCCTGTTAGAAATGTGGTAGGGGCAAATTTTAACTTAGAATCACCCTGTCAGACTAAGGTATTGCAGAACAGACAAGCTGAGAATCTCTCTTCCTTTTCACGACGGGGGTTTTTGGCCAGAAGAAAGGCAGCTTAGCCAACATGAAATGGGTTAAAATGACAGCTAGGCAACAAAGGAATCTGCTATACTATACTCTACCACACTTTCCTCTCTCTTTCTGTTGATGTTGTGCAGTAAAAATGCCTTTTGTTACATGATAGACAACGGCTGGTTCTCTGAGCAACCAAAGATGGCCTGTATTTTCAGTCATGAATAGAATTCTACTTTTTCCAAAAGCACCTGTAGCCTAGTTAAAGGACTTAAATTCACTTTTCTTCAGAATAAGTCTGCCACCTTAGAGTGTCCATTTAAATAAGTGAAAACCAGAAGTAAGCAGCCAAATGGAAAATGTAGTGCAAACCTTTCAGAATGCTTATAAATATTGGAATATAGTTAGTGATTTTTTTTTGAATATCAAAATATTGAGATTTTTCGTAATGTAATTATGTAGCTAAGCTTTATTTAAATTCATTGCCTAAGAAATTTGAAATCCATGTACTGTCATTCAAGCAGATGAATTCAAAGAGATAGTGTCTTAGATGTTCCCAGGATGTGCATGAGTTACTATGCGCATGAATCTTTTAAAAAAGTTTTCATCAGAAAAAAAATTTAGCATGTCATTTGCTTCAAAACCAGCAGAGCCTAACAAATCCCAAACAGAGCACAAAAATAGCAAACTGGAAATTGGGATTTCAGTAGTTAAGCATCAAAGCTATTCACTGAACCACGTTCTCATGCAAAGTAAAGCTATAAGGCATTGCTAAATGAATGTCAGAGCAGGAAAAGGAAGAAGAAAAACGTAAGAAGAGGATTTGCCCCTTTGTCTTCAAAAGTGAAGTTTAAGACATAAAAATGAAATGTATTTTTCATAATATTCTACTCTGGTTGTCTTTTTCTGTCTGTCGGTGGTTTTACGGAAGTAATTGCTTCTGTTGAAGGTCATTAATGTGCTATTTTTTTCTCAATTATACAACAGTGTGGTCTGAGCAGTTGATAGATCTTTCTATCAAGCTTGTCTATTCATCCTAAAAAAAAAACTATGCTGTTAATTGGCCAGTCGAATCACCAAAGAAATTGTCAAAAATGCTGCATTTCTTAGAAATCTCTGCCCTGGAGTATGGGTGCATAGCTTAGCATATGAAAAAGAGGGAATAAAAGGGGTACAGTTGCATTGTTTTTCTCCATTTCCATCTTTGGAAATCAAACTTCCTTGTAAAATGAAAGATGAATGCCTACAAATAGGAAAAGTATTAGGGAAGGTGATGGGAAGAGCTGCAGAAATTTAGGTACTGTGAAGCATAATGAATAAGTTTTACTTGCTCCTGTGTCAGAGGAGATTATTATTTTTTTTTCTTCCATATGGATACTCTGTATAATTAGTAATGTGCATGTTGTGAATAGTGAAGGCACACTGAGCAAACTTCTTGACAGGAGCACTTTAACAGATACGGATTTTGAAGGGGAATAGATGAGTAGGTGAGATTGCTTTTTTCTTAATTTATTTGGTTTAATTACACTTTGTGTGAGTGTGTGTGGGTATACACACATGTATACATATGCATGCCATACATATGTATGTAAGACGTGATATTATATATAAAAATATATATAATATATATTATA